>JBBPSI010000182.1:0-50120 GCA_038093515.1 Butyriboletus loyo
GGTCAAATGTGGAAGCACGTACAAATCCAGGTTTGTGAATGTGCCAGTGCAAGGCTGCATTTCTGACGAGGAGTCAACAGGGCAATTTGCTCGTGGGGCGTTCGACATGGCAGTTGATATCTGGAACTGCCGAGTTAATGTATGGTACGATGCAAGCGAGAGTCAATACCATACTCCTTTGTCGAGTTCCGATACGTTGCTGGGTGACCAGAGGGTCCATAACTGTGAGTGCGTCGACATATTCAGTTGGGTTGAATCCAGACTGCCAAGAACGTTGTTTTGTACGTCCAAGGTGTTCGAAACAGTCGTTGCATTCAATGAACAACCTATGACGTAGGTCACCATCGGGAAAGTAAAAATCTGCGACTCCGAATAGTTTGCTGGTGAGGCAACTGTCAGCTTTCGTAGTGCTATCAGGCAATAGTCAATTTGCCTAGGTTAATAATGCTCTGCGTCTGATTTAGCGTCACACTGACGGAACTCCCAGACGGCAGTGACTCTTCATCAAAGTCTACGGCAGTAGTCGCCACGAAAAACAAATAGCCATCGCATCCAAGGCACTGTTGATTTTAAGGTTTTTTATTCAACAGCGTGCGATTCGTAAACCATGGACGCACCCCACCGGTGTACGGGTTCACGAAAGTGATGGTGTTGTTCCCTAAAAGGCGGTGAGAATCCACAAACATCGGTTTCCGAGTCATGCTCTATAAAAACTTACACATCGGTGGAACGCTCGTACTTATCGAACCCAGCGAAGATGTAGTGAAGTTGAGTGCGAACGTGGTAGAATTGAAAGACAAATTGGAAAGCAAACCACAGTTCGTACGAACAGTGGTCGCGCCAACAGTGGCATTGAGAGATGTGGGGTGACTAAGGGGGTGTCGTAGACTGTGCTGCCGAACAGCCCCTCAGTAGAAAGGTCGGGAAGCTGGGTAACCACTGGAATGACTGGAGCAATGTCAACCCAATTGAGGTCTTGGAGATTGACGGACAAATTTGGCCAAGCCAACGTTGACTGCACCATGTTGACCACGATGCTATTGAATGTCTGAAACTGCATGATCGCTGACGAGGATATATGAAGAATTGAAATGCAAGTAAAGTATACCAAAATGCACAGTGTCGTCCAAAACGATTCTGAAACCTTCCTTTGCTGCCATAGACTAACTATAGCGGATCCAATCCCTGTCCACGCACGGGAAATGTCGTGAATGCTGGTAAGGTCTCGTCTTGATGCCATAATCCGACGTAAAGCCAATTGCTGTGTCACGAAAACCAAAATTGCAGTATATAGCTAAAACAAATGTTAGCTTGACGCAAAATCCAGTTTAGATGAGCATACAATATAGAAAAGTTGTAGTGAGACGCTCAACGCTATTGTTATATCCGTACTATCCAATGAGATGATGATGCGGTGTTCGGCATTGTGGGCGAATACAGCCACGAGGGAAAAATGGAGCATGACCAGAATTCCATGCAGAACATAGCACCACACGAACAGAAGGGGTGGAATGGTCGAACAACACACTTGACGTATGCGCGAGAGCCTCCACTTTTGAGTTCTGTGTTCAGGCGTCCTTCCCGCTAACAAATTGTTTCATTAGTGGACTGCAAATATAGCATTGCAATTATACCTTGGTGATGCATGTCTTCTTCCAATGCGAGCAGAGATGGTAGTCCTTGTGATGAAGACCCTTCAATATTACCACCTTTCTTGAATATAGATTCCAAGTTTCTGCCTTTCACATTGGCAAGGCAAATATCAAGCATTCCTGTGGACCGCAGCATCTCCGAAGATGGGTGGTCGATTATAGTAAACCTTTCTCGAAGATTGTCGGTATGCGCACCGATCCACAGCGTTTCTAATACAGAGACACCTTCGGTGGAGATATCCTGACTTCTTGAAGGACTGCTGATTATAAAGTGGATAATAGCAAGCAAGATAAACGATGCACCAAGAGCACAGACAACCTGTTTCAAATCAGTGTAAGTTCCCGGGGTACTGCAACTTGTTATGGAGTGCTCACAGGGATTTGGTTGATCTAGGTATCAGTGATCAGAAATGTCGTAGCGATAGTCAACGTTAAGCATGGACTTACATTTAGCCTCCACTTGGGCACTTGTTCCGTAACATCGTTGCTGGTAGGGGAAAGCATAAATCCACCATTGCTTTCACCAAGCTGCCCAGCTATCATGGTCTTGTAAATGATGTCATAATGTAATTTTCGGGGGCATACCTAACCAGATCAGTTCCGCAGCTACTCGTGATACGGCAGCTTCCATCTGAGATGGAGTAAGAGTTACTGAAGGGTATGCACTTGATTCAGACGCCGCTGTTATGTTGTTTGCGGTTGCATTCACACCGATTAACGACATAAGATATCTGCAACAAAGTAAGCTGACTGAAGGGTGGGAATTCGACGTGACATGCATACGTATCCATTGTTGAAACTGCAGGGCAAGTGGATTGCTGACAAAAGAGGCTCTGACCTGCTGAAAACTCCATGGGATAATATGAAGCAAGCATTGCAGTCGAAATCTGATCCATTTCAAGGCTTGTCAGCATCACTGACACACAATAAAATTACCATGACTCACTCCTGAGTTGAGAACTTCCAAATCTGTGGCATTAATGCTAGCAGGAGACCACAGTGACCATCTTTGCGATGATATATCTGAATTTACCGTCCCAGACCACAGAGTATCATGTTGCACATCAAGGGTTGATTGATAGTTCGATGTATAAAACGAACAGGCCACAAAGTAATTGGTCGTGTTAGAGGTTTGAGTTTCCCCGCCTGAATACAGATGACATGAGTGAAATAAGCCATATTTGTCAATGTCCCATCCCGACCATTTGTTGGAGTAAATTGCCAAGTTGTATTGATACTGACTGGGCTTTGTATTGAGTCGTCCAGTTCCATAGCCGTAGTGACCACGAACAACAATGGCTGCTCCGTGCAGATACCAGTGGTGCACGTATATTGTGCTCCGTTGAGAAACAATATTTCGTCTTTCCCTGCGCGATACGTTAAGCTAACGTGATCAATTTTAATCTGTATCTCACATGTTGGCATCCAATATATCGTTGCGTTCTCGGTGGCGCTCAGTGAAGTATTGACGCCTGCCTCGCTGCTACCTGCCAGGATTGGAAGTAAACCACAATTAGCATTTATAGTGCTCGCGTTCACAGACGCATTGACAACATTCTTGTATCCGTTTCCGGTGAAAGTGTCGTATAGTGTACTGTTCATCAGGCCCGAAGTCGACAATATGGATGAGTTGAAATTAAACATGAGTGGGGGCAAAGGGGTTATTCCAGCCCACGTGAGCGAAGAGAGGTTAACAGAAGGGCCAGGCCAAGTTGAATTCGACGCGACAACCGTTCCTAACGAGGCATTGTATGGTTGAAATTGCAAGATTGTCGGCGATGCGACGTGCAGGACGGAAATGCACGCCAAGTATAAGAATACTAGGACCGCTGCGTAGGGCGAAGCGGCGATCTTTGTTTGCTGCCATAATGTGAGGATAGCAGCGCCGAGTCCGCTCCAAGCCTCAGATACGTCGTGGGTAGTGGTGAGCTTCTGGTGCCGAGAAAGGCAAGCGGAGAGCGCGAGGCGTTGGGTTATGAAGACTAATAAGATCGTGTAAAGCTGAGCCCCATGATATTGGTTGGAACTTTAACGTCTTTGAACTACGGGACCACATACCGAGTAGAACGCTTGTAGGAAAGCACTCAGTCCAGTTGTTAGGATACTATTATCGAACGGGATAGTGAAAGCATGCTCCGGGTGATACCACAGCATGACCAGCAGAATGAGGTGAATGATGCACAGGAGAGCATGAAGGGAGTAACACCAATGGCGCAATCCATGGACGCGTGGGTGGTCGGGCGGAGATTTGACCTCCCGAGCTTTGATGTCCTCGTGCAGAGTGGTCGAGGATCCTGTATCCGCCTGCATGTCAAGGAGCCGTTCGGACTGCGAATGAGATATCATGAGAAAAACGGATGGACGTTCACTACTGTGAAGTTTTCAGAGTATACATGGATTATTGTATATGCTGTGTAAACCAGTTTCTATGACGGCAGGAGCCCATATGAAATCAGAAAGCATCAAGAAACATCACCACATACCAGTCTTCGTCGCTGTAGTTCCAGCCCCATCGCTAACGCGCGCATCAGAATCTTGATAACCGGAGTCATGCTTTCCTAATGGAGTAACGACCCCCACAGTAAGGCTCCGCGGGGAGGGAACAACGGCCTGTGCTCGACTGAGTCACAGCAATCTGGATGAATTCCCCGCTATAGCTAAAGGTCAGCTTTGACTTTCATCACGAGCTGGGGGCGTATAGGGCAACAACAACTCACTCGAAGGCTTCATTTATCCAGACTTGATTCCCGTGATTCCTGTGTAATAGGGTATGGATGAGCTGACCGCACCTCACCGTGCATCCATCGTGAGCAAGGAGTGAACATGCGCCCTATCGCCTTCCTCACAAGATGGTCTCTTTGGGATAAACCCAGAGGTGAATAGTTGTACTACATGCTTCATACTGAGCAAGCTTCAACTGATTTCAACGTATCCAAACACATTCCGGGTCCGGGATTTGATAACCAATCCACCAAACGGTCATCGAGCATATGATGGCGACAAAGCAACTGCCAGATGTCGAGGACTTCAAGGATGGCTCGAGATGTATTAACTGTTTGGAACTCGGGCCGAACCTGTCTGACACTTCTGGCACTCAAATGGGGCCGAGTTGTGGCGTTTCGTACTTGTTCCGTGGTTTATTTGAATGGGGTTTTTTTTAAATAAATATCCCGCCCACGTGACTTAGTGCGATTCGGCCTACGACCAAATTCCCTGACAAGTTCTTTAGTATTACTATATGTCTCGACACCCTGGGCATGTACAACAAACGCAAACGTATACATTTGGAATAGTTTGGTCAATCTGTTGCCTCTATGACAGGATTGTACCGGTGAGCACGTCTCGGCAGAAGACTATCGTAGCCCCTCGCATGGTACAAAAGCACAGTCTCAGGTATCTGATATATCTTTTCCAGACAACGGACGACGACGACGCACTCCGTGTTCACCATGGTCCAACCCCGGTCATCGGAATGGCCCCGCGCAAGCAAGAGACAGTGGCATTCATCATCAACCTCAACAAGGGCATCATCGCTCCTAGAACGGAAGTTGACGATGCCGAGCTTGTACTCTTCCATGTGACCATATGGAACGTCAGCGCCGACCAAGAAGGGTTCCAGCTTATGGGGTATGACCGTGTAGCCAATGTCTCGGCCATCATTGTCCTCGAGGACGGTACATCGTATTGGGGTCACAAGCATCCTGATCACCACGCCAAGTTTGGTGACTTCGTACGACGGATGACGACGATTAAAGATATTAGCAGGAAGCCGAGGATCGAGTCTCGAATAAGATCTTGGAGAAGATGGCAAGGCTCGGGAGTAAGGGGAAGGCCGTCCAGCCCATGCGAAGATGGAGGCGTCTGTACATTCGTTGACGATGACAGCCATCAGCCTATACCACGCCCTGTCAGCTTCACCGTATGCAATCGGGAGAGTGACGTTGAATAGACCAAGAAGAGAGTAAGCAGCGTCTTCAATCTTCATCGTCTTTCGTTGTGACGCCCATGCCATTTTCTCCGCGACTCTGTCGCAGGAGGGCAAGAAGTGCCACAAGACGTCATGTGGGATCCCTGTGACCGTTTCGATGGCACTCCAGATTTCTTTGACGGCTTTATCCCCCTGGTCATTCATCTTCGGGCAGATGGGCTTCCAATCCTTCCCATAAAACCTTATCACCTGTGGAGCAAGAAGTTCCTGTAGAGTCCATCCTCTTGTGAACCAAGGCTCCGATTCGAAATCGCCTACAGCCAATGTCTGGGCGAGATGCACGATGCACACGGTAGCGATACTGTACCAACGGTACATGGAACGAATCGCCTCATCCATTTCGACGCTGCTTTCCTTGTTGATGCAGCACGTATCCGACCAGACATAACAACAGTCGTAGTCGCTGCTAGCCGTTTGGCAAAATTTGAGCAGTTTCTCGTATCCGGTTGTGGATTTTTCAATTAGGCGCTTCTCTACTATGTCGCAAAACAGCGGCTCATCATCTCCCCAGCGGTGTGAGAATATGGCGAACTTGAACAGCCTACGAATGTACTGGAGAAAATGAAATGAGGTTTGTTGGAAGCGTCGTGTGATGATCTCATACCGCGTCTTGGTGTATGGCCACGGTGTCATCACCCCGCCTTCGCAAATGCAAGTTGTCACGCGACGGGTTGTCTGTATCATTGCGCTGCTTGAATTGAGCGAGCAGGTGGAGATCTTCCTGCAGTTTGCTTTCTACTCTAGATCTTTCTGCTTCCCAGAACTCGGTCCTAGTAACAAGTGCCATGTCGCTAATACGCAGGAGGTGTGTAGGAAGATAATTCAGAACATATTGTTCGCAGTTTTCAAGAAGCTGTTGTCGAATCTTGGATCGGTTGTCCTGTTGTGTGCTGGAGCTGGTAAGACTATCGGAATAGCATAGGACCTTTGGTGGCAGCGAAGAATAGTGGGAATAATCGTGGTTATGCTCTTGATCGTGCCTCCAAGAGGAAATAAGGAGGTCTTGCAGAGACGGTTTCGGCTTTTTGGGGAACATCGCTACACCTCCCTTGAGCGAGAAGTTTGATAATGAACTCTTTGCAAGGATTAAAGGCACACCTGCCCTACTGATGTCGCCCACGTGCCATCATTGAAGCTCCCGTATGGCACAGCATGCGAGTTCACAGGAGACTTTCTGGAAGATCTTGACGGCGGGTTTATAGCCGCGGCACTGTATAGCTACATACATGCAGAAATAAAATTTGCTGTTTTGTCATGGTAGTACAACAACTTGAAGTATCGCTCGTTGTTGAAGGTTGACGTTGAAACTTGAAATATTGCTCATCTTCATATCGAAAAATCGGCATTCATGATGCCAGTGACACGAACCTTGGCCCTATAAATAGTTTGACGCAGGGCCGTAAATTCGGGCCTCAAGTGTACGGTGTCATCGTTCATCCGTTCTGCAATAGCCGTCACTTGATTCCACTGGTGAGTGAAAGCTCTTGCCGGCGAGCTGGGCCACAGCGACTGCAGATACTTACTATATCCAAGTTTTCGCTCGGCTCAGTTGGAGGCTAGCGACTCGAAGATGTTCGTCGCTGTTTGAGAACTCCATCTACTAGTAGCGGGAAACTTGGCAGACAAAGCCGTTGGATCCGGCGAGGTTGTACTTTACGGAGGGGGTGACAAGTCCGGTGCCACCGACATCCATGACGTCAAGCACAGTTAAGTGGGGCCAACTATCCTGCGTTTTACTTTGTCACCAACTTCGTTATGACCACCTCGCTCGACTATCTAAAACAGACGGGGACGACCGTTGTCTCAGACTCTGGCGAGTTCGAGAGTGAGCTCTAACAGCCCCTATTCTCGTCACAGCTCTCATGGGCCTGGTAAATAGCTATTGGCGTGTACAGACCGCAGGTAACGATATGTTCTCGGTATCTAGATGCATGGCGCCAACTCTCATTTAAATTTTCAGGATGCCACGACAAATCCGACTTTGCTCCTCGCTGCGGCGAACAAACCACAATATACGCACCTGGTAGATTCTGCCATCAAATATGGCAAGAGCAAGGACGGAACGCTTCATGACCAGGCGTGCTTCGCTATGGATCGCCTCGTGAGCCTTTAAAACACATACGTTTTGGATGTCCTGTTTGATACTATCTGTGACGCTGACAGTTGGTTGAATTTGGGAAGGAGATTTTGGACATCATCCCTGGCAGAGTTTCCACGGAAGTTGATGCCCGTCTCTCGTTTGATCCAGAAGCAACAAAGAAAAAGGTGGGAACGTGTCGTGCTAGTCAAATCACGGGCTTATCCAACGTTGTCATGCATTTGTTATTTCTAGGCAAGGGAACTCATAACGCTCTACGAATCCGTTGGAGTCAACAAAGAGCGTGTTCTCATCAAAATTGCGTCGACCTGGGAAGGCATTCAGGCTGCCAGGGAGCTTGAACAGTCAGATGGCATTCACTGCAACTTGACACTTATGTTTGGGTTTGCCCAGGCTGTTGCGTGTGCTGAGGCTGGTGTCACGCTTATCTCTCCATTTGTTGGACGCGTGCGTTGACACTTGACTACATGTATGAGAACCTACTCACACTCATCGATAATGTAGATCCTTGATTGGTATAAAAAATCGACCGGAAAAGACTACGAGGGCGACGATGACCCTGGAGTTCAATCCGTGAAGAAAACATTCAACTACTTCAAGCAGCATGGTTACAAAACTATCGTCATGGGTGCCAGTTTCCGAAACGTCGGTAGTCTATATCTTTCAGATTCACCATTCATAATATTCCTTGCATAGGTGGGAGAAATCAAGGCTCTCGCAGGAATTGACTTCCTCACTATTTCTCCGAAACTGTTGGAGGAATTGACGAGCTCTACTGAGCCTGTTCCGAAGAAACTTGACTCAGAGACAGGTAGGTGGGCTCTTAAATATTATCTGAATTCTCGCTGATTTCTTGTCAACTTTTCTGACAGCTGCTCGAGCCGACCCCATTCCCAGGGTTTCCTACATCAACAATGAGCCTGAATTCCGCTGGGCCCTGTTTCAAGATGCGATGGCATCCGACAAGTTGCACGAAGGCATCAAAAAGTTTGCAGAGGATGGTGATAAATTAAAGACTGTTTTAAAGGAAAAGTTGCAGGCGGCTTGAAGGCTGTTTCAATTTTCTTCCCAACTTTTTCTTGCATTTCGACAAATGCTTAGCCAGTGTAGTACCACCATAATCACATTGCTCATAAAGTGTCTTGGATATCTCCTGAGTGGCTGAGCCCATCGCTTCGGCAAATAGCTGGATTAAGACCCTAATCAGGTTGGCACGAACTCTTCAGTGTCAACTCGACCAACATCGTAATGTTCTTCGATCTGAACGTCCCTGTCGTTGCTCACCAAGGTCACGGAACCGCGCTGCAGTCAAAAAAGAATAAAGGGAAGCAACCGCAAGTGACTAGCACTTTCGTGTTCACCCCAGCTCAAGTCGCGGCCATCGAAACTCGTATCGATCTTCTTGTCCATTGTCAGTGTTTCATTCTGATTTTCACCTCTCTTTGACTTTTCAAAGCACAGTAGGATACACTGTCATCGCTCTCAACCAGACAGCCGAGAAGAAAATAGACCACAAGACGCATGTTAACACCTTGGACACGCTGTTACCCCGACTGAAGAATAGGATTGGTGTCGTGTTTCTGAAGCGACTGACGATCAATATCGATGAAGACGGCGAGAAAGGGTTCGGTTTGGTGCATTTTTTTTCACCATGTTGCCTCCTGCATGGTTGGCTGATTGCTCTCCTCTTTTCATTAGACGAGTGTCAATGCATCTATCGCTGATGCATATGATCTCATCGCGCTCGCCCCTACGACTGCGGCCACGTTTTCTGCAGCGTGTCTGACACATAGTCTACCTTCCCCATTGACGGCTCACATCATTTCGTTACCCCTCACCCTACCACGACTCCCATTCCATCTCAAACATACACTCGTTCGCACGGCCATCAAGAATGGTGCTGTATTCGAAGTCAACTATGCGGGCGCTCTTGGTGACCCTGAATCCAGTCATGTGAGCCTCGGAGTGAACGACACGGGGCTCACAGCGAAACGAAACTGGTGGGCCGCTGCACGAGAGGTTGTTCGAGTCACGAAGGGCAGGGGAATCATTGTTAGTGGCGGAGTTATCGGAGAGGGCGATTATAGAGGTCCAAGGGATGTTCAAAATCTGTACGTTTATCCTGGAATCGCGTCACGGTATCCCAATACGTGTCTTGAGTCCCGTTGAACGTCCTACAGGATATCTCTACTTGGTTTAGCCCAGAATCTGGCACACAATGCGTCCACCGCCGCGCCCAAGTCCGTGATTTTGCGAGCTCGTGAGCCTCTTGCCCCTTCGCACCCCTGGGTTTCTTCACATTCCTAATGTATATCCTTTTCAGAGACGCGCAAAACATATCGTGCCATTCTTTCTGAACCCAGGATAGTGGTGCCAATATCGTCCAGCGAGCCCGCTCAAGGTACGGACACTTCCACTGTGGTTGCACAGGCCCATGCTCGGTTGTCCACATCGGTTGCTCCACCATCCACCGAACCGAGTGTGCCCGCCGCCCACCCTCCAGGGAAATCTCAGAACGGTCACCCTACCACCAAGAAGCGCCGCCGTGAACCCGAATCTGACCCTATCAGATCGGTAGGGACATCCGACCGTGCAATAGCGACTCTTGCTGCTGCAGATCGTGATGTCGGTGACGATGCGCTGGTACGAAAAAAGCAGAAGAAAAAGAAAGATAGTGCCGCTCAGAAATAGTTTGTCTTCCGTCGTTCATCAACATCGTTCACTTCGTAATTATTGCACCGGCGTTGCCTGACGTTTTTTCTAGAGTACGGATCCCTAAGTATGCAGGAAGGTACAAGGAACCCTTGTTCCCGTAGGGTTGGCTTGTCACCACTGAGCCGACCAAGTGTCTGAGTATGTTGAGGAAGATCGAGCTGATGGCGCAGCACTTAACCCGCATAGTGATTTCAAGCATTGAACACCACAGGACGTGTGCTAGTTGTATCAGCTCCGAGCGTCACGGTATTAAATCACATACCATGCTATGTCCGACGACAAGAACACCTGGATCTTTGCCCTAGAGGATACTTTGTGGTTAGGTCGCACGTTCAGCAACGTGTTGCATACAAAATCCTCACAGTTCTGGAAGAAATTAGCAGTGTTTGTGGCCATCACAACTTGAGTATGCAGTAATTCGCAAGTTTGCAATGATATCTTGGTCTCCCGGCGCAGTTTCCGTGTTGCGCAGCGCTGTCTGGGAGGTGCACTGTCAATACTAGTTACTCTACAGATGCACAAAAATCAACCTTGGCCATGTTCGGGGTTAAAAGCTTTGTCCAGCATCTAATGTAAAGTGTCAAGGTACACCAAAACTCAAGCCCTACCAAGGTTCTTGTCTCACATACCATGTAAGAAATCGGGTCTATATTTTGCAAAAACTTACGAGCGCTTTGGTCAAGTCACAGAGACGTTCCATCGAGCTGAGCACAAGTGTCAAACGCGTAAGGCAAGCACAGAAACGGAAAGAATAGCGGAAATAATGTTCCCACGGTTTACCCAAGCTTCAAGCTCACGTGACGGAAATAGGTAGTCGCGCGTCACTTCGACGCGTCCATAACTGATCAAGGTCTAGCACGAGGTAGTAATTTGGTACTGCCACCAATACTCATCTAGTAGGACCTGATTCGCTCGCTAAACGTGGGCCAGAATACGGGCGCTGCTCCAGTTGCTGAGTCCAGGTTAAATAAAGTTCGGGGCCATAGAAGATTAATCTGGCCTGTCCACTGGAAACCGCATTTTGTTATTGTTATTCTATCGTGGAACAATCAGGTCCGATCAGTTGTGGAACACAGCACGGCTCCGCGACGCATCTAACCTGTTTATTTAAACGGGTCTTGTGCATGCACAGGTAAGGCGTATCCCCCTCAACTTCGTTCTTCCGTACACTCAGCATACACATTTTCTGCGCCTGCATCCCCATCTCGCCAAACGTCGACTGACACTCCTCCGTCTGTCACCGACTCAGTCAGTGAAAAATTAGCGCACAGCAAGATCATTGATTTTATTGTAGGTGCACACCCTCGCACGCGTTGCAGCGATTCTGACGTTGTTGACAGTGGAATAAAAACATGGATTATATCAAACAATGTTCTTATGGAAGGGACCCCTCACCCACCAAGCAAAGTAGCTCGAACCGCCACCCTGGTCAGCCAGCAACACGTGGTCCGGTCGACAAGGCTATTCAGCACGAACTGGCAGAGGCTCGATTCGCCGCTGATGACCTAGCAGATCAGATGTTTGGCCACCTGGTGCCAACCGACTTGGCCAAGTATATTCTGGGAGAATTGGTCTCTATCGGTGACGTTGAAGTTTACGAGGGCGACGGAGTCCTGGATGCTACAAACCCGAAGGCAGCCCTGGACTCAGATTCTGAGGGCGTCTTGCGCGCTCTCGACGAAGCCTGTGAAGACGCGAAACGGCATGCCTGCCGTCGCTCTGAGTCCGGTAAAGTTGAGACCGAGTCGCCAGAGGAGGGAGAGAAGCAGACAAAAGGCAAAGACAAGGGGAAGGGGAAGGGGAAGAATTCATACTTGTGGCGATGGAAGGACTTCCCAGTCAAGCCAATCAAGGAAGACGAGCTTGTTGGCTTCCTCAACAAGATCACCGATCAGGCCTTCGACTTTGCGAAACCTCAGCTTGACGCAAAGGCTCGTCGGAACAATCGCTTTGCCGCTCCAAGAGACAAGCGTCACGCCGTCCCGTTGCCATACGAGGCGGATGGCGAAGACATGCGTCCAGATTTCTTGGTTTTGCCTATCGAAGCATTCTCGGACGATATGAAGACCGTGGATGAAAGATATGTCAACTTTACCACACCGCGCGTCGTCGGTGAAACGAAGAGTACGGACTTTGGGGCGGGCCTCGCACAGGTCCATCGATATGCAAGAGGCATCAGGCGGGCACAACCGTGGGTCCACTTCGTAACAGCAATGACGGTGACCACCGGGCGAGCAGCTCTGCTACGCGGAGAAGGCAGTGGTACGGAGCGGCTGGAGCTGACTCTGTCGAGTGGTCGTGGGTGCATGGAGTTCATTCGAATCTTGCTTGGTCTTGCGTTGGCAGAGGGAGAGGATTTGGGGCAAAATCGCGACGTGGTGCTCGAGAAGAAAGAGGTTTCTTGCAGGGTAGCTAATCCAAAGCCGACTACTGCAAGACCTGCCGTGGCATCCAGTCTCGAAGGCGGCGCCGCATCGTCTTCTAGACCGAAAATCGGGTTATCTGACCAGCCTACCGAGTGTCCCGTACCTTCGAGCTCGCGAGGACCAACCAACACCCATAATAGTACCCGCGTTTCTGATCTCGGGTCCGGTGTTACCAATTCGTCCACTTCCAAGAGGGGCTACGACCAGGTGGATCACTGGCGCGACGAGGAACAACCATGCCCGTCGAAGCGGCAAAAGATTGGGTACGTGAACCGGGTGGCATTCGTACCCATCAATGTGTATGGTTACACGTGTATGGGAATACTGTTCACATCTAGCTCCATTCGTGGGCGGGGCACGACAGTATTCTGTGTGTTCGAGGTCGATGAAGAAAGGCTTCTCGCTCTGAAGATGTCCTGGCAAGATCTCGAGCGCGAAGAAGAGCACAACGAAGTCCTGGAAAGATTGAGGAACAACGAGTCGCATCCTAATGTCGTGGTGCCTTTCAGGTATGTCCGTTCCATTTCTTGTGTTTGAATGGTCCGCTGAACATTTATTTAGGACGTTCAAAGCCTCGAGGAAAGGAAAAACGTGTACAACCCTGGAAGCAATTAGAGGGCTCCGCCAGGAACAGCTGTCGGGATTTCCTGTTGAAAATCGCGTGCTGACTATCAGCGTCTCTGAGCTCAAACGACCAGTGAAATATTTCTGGGGTGTTCATGATTTTGTGAGAGGACTGCACGGCGCATTGCTTGGTATATTTCGTCTACTCACTGAGCGGAGGGACTCGCTGACGGACTTGCAAGGCCACGAATATTTGTCGAAGATTGGTATTCTACACCGCGACATCAGCGAGAATAATATTGTGCTCGCACGGCGCCCTGGAGCAGAAAGAGGATACTTGATAGATTTTGACATGGCTACGCTACAGGATGCAGAGGAAAAGCCTCCGCAAGTCCTAAGAAGCGAAAGCAGCGATGATCTCGACAAGTTGCTGAAATCATCCTCTCCGATACCCGTCGATGAATCGAAACCACTGAAAGCTCTTCGGACAGTACGTATATTTCGGACACGCTCTTACTTGTGCATGGTATTTATGCTTTCGCTATTACAAGGGTACGACGCCGTACATGTCCTTCAATGTTCTTGGCGGCGGGAAGCATACGTATTATGATGACATCGAGTCATTCCTGTATGTTTTGTTGCTTTTCTTCTTTAGTTATGCGGGCCCACTCCCAAAGGAGGAGTTGCAGGCTGCAGATGCACAAGGCTTTGTGCATCCTCTTGGATCCGGGCGTCTTGCACACATGAGGCACTGGCCGCAGGCCTACGCCAATTGGACAGAGGGAGATATCGAGATTATCGCGTTATGCAAGGATGGTCTTCTCAACAAGCGTGATGGCGCCCGTAGGCTCGTGCGGAGTGCCGAGGTCGAAGAATGCATGGCCAAGAACTGGCGCAAAAAGGAGTTAACGCGTGCTATCCTGACACTTTTGGCAAAATGTTGGATTATGTTCATCAATAGCAGGGGCGCCAGTGAAAAAGGGCTGTTAAATTTGGAGCATACCAAGGTTAGCCATCGGCAGTTTATCGGGTTGCTTGAGCAGTGGTTGGCGGAGTTTGCAAACATAGAAGATGAGTACTCCCATGGCCCGTTCCATTAGCACGTGCATGCACACCCGTTTCTAACAACATAGAGTAACGTTGCAATTCGCTTCCACTATATCGAACTCATGTGGCCCGTTCCAGCTCGAAGGTGTGTGGCGGTGAAAGTATTCGCATTGATAATCCATCCAGCAGACGTTTAAATAAACAGGGTGACCCTGAACTTTAACCTGGACTTAACAAGTGAGCAGCGCCCGTATTCAGGCCCAGGTTGAGCGAGCGAATCAGGTCCTCCCTGATGCCAGATGAGGATTACAGTTCCCTGTGTCAATACCAAATTATTACCTCGTGCCAGACCTTGACCAGTTAGAGTGGCGACTACATATTTAATCCGTCACGTGAAACGGTCACCGAGGCTTGGATAAACTGGTGGGAACATCCCACTTTTCTGTGCTTGCTTGACATTTGTGCTCAGCTCGATGGAACGTCTCTGTGACTTGACAAAAGCCCTCGTAAGTTTCTCGGAAAACATAGACTCGATTTCCTACATCGCTTTGGGATATTTGTGTGAGGCAAATGTTGGTCTGACAGGTGACGAGAGCCTTTCAAGGTTAGCAACGTCCAGGCAATAACGTGCATGTCTACCTAGGGATTGAACACCTTCGTCCACTCTGTTAAGAGGTTCCTTGACTGAAATTGCTCTGATCTTGCAAGGGGTCCAGATGGTTGCTAGAGTTTTGGTGTACCTTGACGCTCTGCATTCAATGCCGGACGAAGCATTAAACAATATTAGGTGACGCGAACAGGGCCAGTGACTAGTGACTGAGTGACTGAGTACTCCGAGTACTGGATAGTGGAGTACTAATTCTCTAATTCGCACCAGTGAATCATTTGGGGTTTCCAGCACCATATGGAACTGGCCACATGGGTTCAATTTAGTGGAAGTGATTTGCAACATTATTCTCGGGCCTAACCTAGCCTTGTGACCTGCGAAGGCTCGTCTTCCGGATCCTGTAGCGTAGCCATGTCAAAATCTATCAAGTACCCTCTTTCTGCTCCAGGGCGCCGTGCGAGCACAATATTATTCTCGCTGATGTCGCGGTGTAGAATACCAATCTTCGTCAAATATTCGTGGCCTTGCAAGTCCGTCAGCGAGTCCCTCCACGTAGTGAGTGGACGAAACATACCGAGCAATGCGCCGTGCAGCCCTCTCACAAAATCATGAACACCCCAGAAATATTTCACTGGCCGTTTGAGCTCAGAGACGCTGATAGTCAGCACGCGATTTTCGACAGGAAATCCCAACAGCTGTTCCTGGCGGAGCCCTCTAATTGCTTCCAGTGTTGTACACGTTTTCCCTTTCCTCGAGGCTTTGAACGTCCTAAATAAATGTTCAGCGGACTGTTCAAGCACAAGAAGTGGAACGGACATACCTGAAAGGCACCACGACATTAGGATGCGACTCGTTGTTCCTCAATCTTTCCAGGACTTCGTTGTGCTCTTCTTCGCGCTCGAGATCTTGCCAGGACATCTTCAGAGCGAGAAGCCTCTCTTCATCGACCTCGAACACACAGAATACTGTCGTGCCCCGCCCACGAATGGAGCTAGATGTGGACAGTATTCCCATACACGTGTAACCATACACCTTGATGGGTACGAATGCCACCCGGTTTACGTACCCAACCTTTTGCCGCTTCGACGGGTATGACTGTTCCTCGTCGCGCCAGTGATCCACCTGGTCATAGCCCCTCTTGGAAGTGGACGAATTGGTAACACCGGACCCGAGATCAGAAACACGGGCACTATTATGGGTGTTGGTTGGTCCTCGCGAGCTCGAAGGTACGGGACACTCGGTAAGCTGGTCAGATAACCCGATTTTCGGTCTGGAAGACGATGCGGCGCCGCCTTCCCGACTGGATTCCACGACAGGTCTTGCAGTAGTCGGCCTTGGATTAGCTACCCTGCAAGAAACCTTTTTCTTCTCGAGCACCACGTCGGGGTTTTGCCCAAATCCTCTCCCTCTGCCAACGCAAGACCAAGCAAGATTCGAATGAACTCCATGCACCCACGACCACTCGACAGAGTCAACTCCAGCCGCTCCGTACCACTGCCTTCTCCACGCAGCAGAGCTGCCCGGCCGCTGGTCACCGTCATTGCTGTTACGAAGTGGACCCACGGTTGTGCCCGCCTGATGCCTCTTGCATATCGATGCACCTGTGCGAGGCCCGCCCCAAAGTCCGTACTCTTCGTTTCACCGACGACGCGCGGTGTGGTGAAGTTGATATATCTTTCATCCACGGTCTTCATATCGTCCGAGAATGCTTCGATAGGCAAAACCAAGAAATCTGGACGCATGTCTTCGCCATCCGCCTCGTATGGCAACGGGACGGCGTGACGCTTGTCTCTTGGAGCGGCAAGCGATTGTTCCGACGAGCCTTCGTGTCAAGCTGAGGTTTCGCAAAGTCAAAGGCCTGATCGGTGATCTTGTTGAGGAAGCCAACAAGCTCGTCTTCCTTGATGGGCTTGGCTGGAAAGTCCTTCCATCGCCACAAGTATGAATTCCTGTTCTGATTCTTCCCCTTCCCCTTGTCTCCGCCTTTTGTCTGCTTCTCTCCCTCATCTGGTGACTCGGTCTCGACTTTACCAGACTCAGAGCGATGGCAGGCATGCCGTTTCGCGTCTTCACAGGCTTCATCGAGAGCGCGCAAGACGCCCTCGCAATCTGGGTCCAGGGCTACCTTCGGGTTTGTACTATCCAGGACTCCGTCGCCCTCGTAAACCTCAACGTCACCGATAGAGACTAATTTTCCTAGAATATACTTGGCCAGGTTGGTTGGCACCAGGTGGCCAAACATCTGATCTGCTAGGTCATCAGCGGCGAATCGAGCCTCTGCCAGTTCGTGCTGAATAGCCTTGTCGATTGGACCACGTGTTGCTGGCTGACCAGGGTGGCGATTCGAGCCACTTTGCTTGGTGGGTGAGGGGTGGTTTTTTGTGCGGCTGGGAATACTTGGGTCCCTTCCATAAGGGCATTGTTTGATATAGTCCATGTTTCTATTGCACTGGCGAGGGTGTGCACCTACAATAAAATCAACGATCTTGCTGTGCGCTAATTTTTCAGTGATTGAGTCGGTGGCAGACGGGGGAGTGTCAGTCGACATTTGGCGAGATGGGGATGCAAGTGCAGAAAGTGTGTATGTTGAGTGTACGGAAGAACGAAGTTGAGGGGGTGTACCTTACCTGTGCATACACTAGACACGTTTAAATAAACAGGTTAGACACGTCGCGGAGCTTTGCTATGTTCCACAACTGATCGGACCTGATTGTTCCACGATAGAATAATAATAACAAAATCGTTTCAAATGCGGTTTCCTGTGGACAGGCCAGATCTTCTGTGACCCCGAACGGTAACCCGGACTCAGCAAGTGGAGCGGCGCCCGTATTCGGGCCCACGTTGAATGAGTGAATAAGGTCCTCCCTGGTTCCAGATGAGGATTTGCACTGGTTCCCTGAGTCAGTACCAAATTACTACCTCGTGCCAGACCTTGATCAGTTGTGGACGCGTTGAAGTGACGCGCGACTATCCATTTCCGTCACGTGAACCTGGATAAGCTGTGGGAACGTTCCGTTTTTCTGTGCTTGCTTGACATTTATGCTTGGCTGGATATCGCTGTCACTTGACAAAAGCGCGCGTAAGTTTTTCGGAACATATAGACACGATTTCTTACATTGCTTCGAGATATTCGTTGGAGGCAAATGTTGCTCCGACGAGAGCCTTTCAAGGTTAGCAAAATCCGGGCAGTAATGTGAGATTGAACACCCCTTTCGCTCACTCTGTCAAGAGGTTTCTCAACTGGACTGCTTCGATCTTGCAAGGGGCTCAGACAAGCGCCAGAGTTTTGGCGTTCCTTGACGCTTGCATTCAATGCCAGACGAAGCTTTTAACCATATTCCCAGTTCTTCGTGCTCGTGTCAGTACACGGGACAGAACTCTTGACATACTACGATTTTCGAAAATATACGAACGCTGTCGAGGCCGTGCGCTCCAGTGTCGATTCTCGTCTACTTGGTCGCCCATCTCTGTGCCACCATGGTCGACCCAGAAGGTCAATCCATACGCCGGCAGAAGTTCTTTGCGTGGCCTCGTACGTGCTGAACAGTATTTCTTGGTAGATCAGCGGAGGATTACAATTGACAGTGATCCAGCTTTCATCGACCTCACATTAATGATTGGGGAGCGACTCAGAGGCCAGCCATGCTGCAACCAAAAAAAAAACATGTCGTGTGATGCATCTTACATTGATCTTATGTATGTGTCAGGGGAGCATCTCGATCCGGGGCTCGGGCACCTCGAGACAAGTCTGGAAGCACGGTTGATGCTGCCCACGATTGGAACAATCCAGTTGTTCATCCTATTGATGTTAACATCCCCTCAGGAGTTGGGCTAGTCGCTAGAGCTGTTGCTGGCGGAGATGGGCAAAAAAAAGCATGGATTCGAGACAGAATTCATTCGTAAAAAATTAGGTAGGCGTGGCAAGTCCTCAGCAAAACACGAAATTGTACATGAACTGCATGCAACAAACGGTGAACGACACAGTGAATGTCAAAGAAATCGCCCAGGAACCGAGCTGGAAAAGATGAAAGCTGTCTAAACGGCAAGTGTAAAACAAACATCCACGGCCCACGGAATTGCCGCCGTCTGTCGTGGGTATTTTTCGGTACAGCAGTAAACCTCAGCAACGACCTACTATCCTTTCCGAGGACCTTGACATTTTGAAGGGTAGAAGCTATATATATCATGGTTGGTTCTGTGCGGCGCGCTTCTACCAATCACTGTGGCTGACAACCTTGCCATAAAACACAGTTGATCTGGTCTTCCAGTACCCGTGATATCACTGTTCCTGAGTTGGCTGTTCTTGGTTTGCTTGGCCTTATATATGTGCCACCTTTGTACCTGGAATGTGACTGGTGCAGCGAACCCATCAAACTACGCTGCAGGTGACCTTTGACGCAATTTTCTGGCGCAATGCTCGTTGACGTTGCCGTGAGGCATGAATTTGGTCTCGTTGTATATTTCGCGTATCATTTCCCCAAGAATATTGTTCACTGCGTTGCGACGTCAAGCCTCGATGCTCTCTCTCCTCGTTACCAACGGAGCCGACACCCATGCCCAAGATGACAATGCAAATTCCCACTTAATGATGTCGCCACGTCGACACTTGAGGCGGTTGAACCTCACATAATTATGTGTTCGCCCGACACTGTCTTATCTTACCTTACCTTCATGTTTCGAGTATTTTTATCGTTTGCAGAATGAAAAGCCAAGAGGGCACCTCAAGGCCTCATGACTAGCTTTCCACTGCACTGCGCGGTATCCACCTGATTGTTCCCTGGCTTGCGATTCATGCAGCTGATGCAGCCCAATTCGCAGCTGAACATGATAGTACGGTGAGTTTCAGAGCAGTGCTTGCCCTAGCCGAGACTGGCCGTAGCTCTTCTGCACTGATCGCCGATGGGACAACGCCTCTTCGGATCGTCGTCAGTCTCATGTTAAACTCCACTGTGGACTACCTGCTTTCATGAGCTTAGAATGGCAACCCCACCTCTACCGGGAATGCACCCACGATTGGAAGATGATGTTCACTTTGCTTATCCACAAGGAAGCAAACGTCCTCGCACGAGACGCTAAGGGAAATACATTGATAGACCGCTCGACGCAGCTGCCCTTCAAGATAGAAGGTATGTGCTTGCAGACCACAGAAATCCTCGTCGAAGCTGGCTGCAGTCCTCCCATGCCTGATTCTGGAAGAGAACTACCTACCCAAATTCCTGTGCGCCGAGCACTGGCTTCTGCATTGAAGTACCTGCTTTCATGCAGCACATCGTCCCTCCCGATGCTATACTCACGGCATTATGTACTCGATGTAAATCTCAGACGGACCCTGCGGATGGTATCTTCGCTGGTTGAAGGCAGGGCTTATGCTTGTGTTCTTGCGACAAACGGAGATACAACCTTGCACGATGCTTTGACACATAGGAGAGTACGGTGGCCCTCTAATCGCCGCTATTTGTTGCAGGTTGTGGAAATCCTTGTCCGGGCTGATTGTGACATGCGTGGACGGGATACCGAGAGGTCATACACCTATCAAGATTGCAAGGATCACAGGATAATATGCTTACCTCCGAAGCCATGAAGTGCCTAGTATTAAATGTTACGCTGGAGTGCGAAACAACTAGCAGCGAGCACTTGAATAGGGGCTCGAGCCTAATCGGGAAGATGGCCGACTCGTGTAGACGACGCTATCGGGCTTCTGCAGAGCAAGTGTTGGCGAGATGTCATATGGTGGCGACCAGACAAGATCGAGCTGAAGCTTATTGGCTCTATCGGCAGATGGGGTATAAGCTAGATTGCTAGGCACTTGGTAGATGCATAGAATTAGCTAGGGAACTCGTACTACTCTAAGTGCGAGTATATATACTAGTGTCTATGGCGCACAGACCAAGCTGTGTGTGGCAGCGAAGGGCTAAGGGCTATGAGTCCGTCCGAGTCATAGCGGCGAAAGGAGAAGCAGCAAAGTGCCGGTAATGAGGGAGCGAAGCTCCGGATAAGATGGCGACATTGTCAGCGAATAGGAAGAGCTGAAGGCGAAGTGACGATGTCCATGAGGCGAGCCCCACAGGGCGAAGGGTGCGCGAATGGCGGAGCCCTTGGATACGGGTCTCGACGCGAAGGTACTGACGCGTCGTAATCTAGTCACGTGCTAGTCACGTGATGTAAGAAATGTCATTGGTCAAACAAGAGGAGACGCGACAGCTCAGCTGAAGGTCCGGCCCGACGGGGCGAGAAGTCAGGGGTTATCTCGGTGCAACGGCACAGAGACTTGCAGGGGCAACCAGGGAAGTGGATAACGTCCACTAGGCGTCGAAGGAGCGGGTGATGGGCGGCATCACAAGGCAGCGGGGGCGGCGGGGACGTGTAAGCGTGGGAAAACGAGTGGCGGGGTACGCTTAGGGGTAAAACTGTAACATTAAGTGGCTCCATTCAATCAACACGCGGTTTTGCTTTGGTCCTCAAACTTGAAAGACAATTGCTAGCGGTGTCTACCTTCCGACTTTGTTCAGCTCAAACATCACAGCGCACGCAGATAGGAATACCGTGACAGCAAAGCATGAGTGTTGGAACTACAAAGCAATGACTGAGAGAAATCAATATTAGACAAGGAACTACGACATGAGATATATACCTGAGAGAAATCAATAATCAAAAGGTAAAGAACACGAAACAGAGCTCGTAGGTATATATATAAGAAAGTACGACTTTAGGGCTGACATTGTGATATGTTCAAGAATGTGATAGAAAAGTAAAGAAACGTAAAGAAGAAAAGAAACGTGAAGAGAAGAAAAGTGAAGTTCTAACATTACCCCCCTCTCAAGCTTCATGTCCTCATGAAAGTAAATCGGCTGGACCAAGGGGTTTGATATATGAATTTCGGAAAGAAAGGAATTCTGATGACAAAAACATAGCAGAGGATGTCGGTAGAGGTTCTTTTTTGCAGATGGGGCAAGAGCAAGGAGAATCAGTGGTTTGTGAATGTAAATTGATCTTGATGTGAGGGCCTCAAACGGCCGTGGGATGGATTCGATGGAACTGTTTTATTAGTTCTTTGGCATTTTTTAATTCACGAACCAGTAACCATTCCCGTTCTTCTCGTGGAAACCCTTTCCAATGGACTAAATACTCCATCTTCTGACGTCTTTCTCTGGAGTCTATGATGGAATCTATTTCGTACTCGGGTAATCCTTCAACTTCAACAACAGGGGGAGGAGGGGGAGCTTTTTGTGAAGGGAACGTAGCTTCGGTGAAAGGGGATAAGAGACATTCATTGAAAACCGGATGAATTTTCTTCCATTGAATCGGTAATTTGAGTTGATATGCCGATTTTCCGATTTTCTTTTGAATTTCGAATGGGCCGTATCGTTTATCATCCAATTTCTTTAACGGCCGATCTGTTCGAATGTTCAAAGCCTCTAACCAAACCCTATCTCCGACTTGATACTCTTTGGAAGGGCTTACTCGTCGGTCGTAGAATCGTTTCATGTCTTCGTTGGCTTGGAGTAATGACGACTTTGCTTCTTCTCGTATTTTTGACATGAACTCCACGAATTCTTTGGCCGACTCGTTGCGTACTTCTTTTCGTTTGTTCGACCCAATCTCCGGATCTTGTCCGTACACCAGCATGAATGGCGAGTATCCTGTTGATTTGTTAACCTTATTATTATAGGTGAACTCGCTTAGTGCCAGCCATTCCGGCCAGTCGTCCTGTCGATGATTGGTGTAAATTCGGAGATATTGTTCGATTTCTCTATTCATTCGTTCGGTTTGCCCGTCCGTTTGGGGATGAAACGCCGTGCTAGGGTTAGCTTCGATTTTCAACAACGTGTAAAGATCTCGCATGAAATGCGACACGAAATTGGATCCTCGATCGCTGATTACTTTCTGTGGCGTTCCATGGGATTTGAACACATTGTCCCGAAAGAGTCGTGCGATTCCTTCTGAGGTGACGGTGGTGTGAGTTGGGATTACTTTGATCATTTTGGAGAAACGATCCACTACCACCAAAATCGCGTCGAAACCTTGAGCTTCGGGTAACGGTCCGATTAAATCCACGGAAATTGTTTTCCAAGGACCTTCGGGAATTTGATTCGGATGTAACGGGGCGGCCAACTTTTGATTTCTAGCTTTTGTCTTTTGGCACGTTTCGCAACCCGATACGTATTTCTTGACGTCACGTGTGATATTCGGCCACCAGTACTTTTGTTTAATGAATTCACGGGTTCTTTGAGCACCCGGATGGCCGGCCGTTACCGCATCGTGATGTTCGCGTAGAATCCTTTCCCTAAGGTCTTGTTTCTTGGGCACGTAGAGCATCCCGTTCCATCGTAGGAGTCCCTCTGTCTCGGTCCACTCTTTTAGTTTCTTGTCTAATCCTGTTAGAGCGAACCTTTCCCTGTATTTCTGTGATTTAGCGATTTCGTTTTCAATTGATTCAGGGAATGACGTTGGGACTTGAAGACTCGTTTCATCTTCTACGATTTCTGGGAATACTACGGAACGATTTGAAAGTTCGAAATTCGGGTCGAACATTCGGAATAGGTGATCTTTGAGGAGAGTGACCGATTTGTTATCGTCCACCCCCCTCTCATGGTCTGGCCTCCTGGACAGACAATCGGCACGGTTTAGCTTTCCGGGTTTATGCGAGAGAACGAAATGATAATTTGCCAATTCATTCATCCATCGCGCTTGACGACGATTCAGATCTTGCGGTTTACGGAAATACGTAAGATTTTTGTGATCGGATTCAATGAGGAATTCTTTGCGCGCATCCATGAGATAATGACGCCATTCGCGTAAGCATTCGACTATCGCTAGGAGTTCCAGATCGTATATTTCATAGTTCCGTTCCGTTTCGTTACACGTTCGGGAGAAGAAGGCGACTGGGTGCCATAAATCGTTTTGCTTTTGTGACAATATTCCTCCAATGCCCGTTCCCGACGCGTCCGCTTCGACCTTGAATTCGCCGTCATCCGTTGCTAATGCTAAAACCGGGGCAGAAATAAGAGTCGCTTTCAATGATTGAAAAGCGGTCTCTTGTTCTTCTGACCACTGCCAATCGACTTTGCCAGTCAGCTTAGTCAGAGCTTTTGCTTTCGTGCTAAATCCTTCTACGAATCTGCGATAGAAATTGAGGAAACCCAGAAACGATTGAAGTTCCTTCTTATTGGTGGGAACTGGCCATTCGGCAATCGCCTTTACTTTAACTGGGTCCATCTTTGCAGTTCCTTTTCCGACGATTAGTCCGAGGTATTCGGTTTCTTCTGTTTCGAACTCGCATTTCGAGGGTTTTAGGAAAAGGTTGTTCTTTCGAAGGATTTCTAGCACTTCTTTCACGATCTGACAATGTTCTTCCAAACCCACTGTAAAGATCATGATGTCGTCGATATACACCACAACCTTGCCTTTGTTTATTAATTCGCGGAATATGGTGTTCATCATCATTTGGAATGTCGCTGGGGAATTGGTCAAGCCGAAGAACATTACGAGGGGTTCATATAACCCTCGATTCGTTCGGAAGGCGGCCTTCCATTCATCTCCGTCTTTTATTCAGACATTATTATAGCCCCAACGTACATCCAACTTCGTGAAGTATTTCGCTCCTTTCAGCTTGTCGACCAGTTCCTGAATCAATGGGAGCGGGTATTGATTCTTAATGGTGATATTGTTTAATTTCCGGTAATCCTGTACAGGTCTTAACCGTCCATCTTTCTTTTTAATGAAGAAAAACGCCCAAGCGAAGGGGGACTTGGACGGTCGGATTCAGCCGGACTGTAAATTTTCCTCGAGAAATACGTCCAATTCTTTTTGTTCGTCAGGAGATAAATTGTAGATTTTGCAATCGACGACATGTTCGCCTGGGGTCAATTCTATAGCGTGATCCCACGGTTTTCTAGGCGGTAATTCATCGAAATTCTCCTTGTCGAACACGGACTTATACCCATGATAATGTTCGGGTACGATTTCTTCGAACATTTTCTCTTTTTTCTTGGCTACGACTTCTGCTGCCAATTCGGTAGATTTTGTGGCGCAGAGGTAAGAATCGCAGTCCAATTGGAAAATTCTATCACCATTTTCGATCGATTCGTCATCATCATCGTCTTCTTCTGTTGGTATCAATTGTGGGACTGGGTAACAATTTGTCCCACACTCGAATTCCAACGTTCCTTCTTGCCAATCGATCCGAGGATTGTGTTTCTTTAACCACTCGTGACCGATAAACAAGTCGGCTTTCCCTAAATCCGTTACTCCGAATAGTATTTTTTCAGAGTGATCTCCAACTTTCATTTGTAGTATTACGTAGTCGGTGATTTTTCCGCTGGCATTCATAGTGCCATCGGCGTTGTAAACGGATATTGGACGGGGAAGGGGGACGGTGTTGATGTTACGAGACAACGGAGACCCGGAGCTGATCGAAGATCCAGTGCATCCGCTATCGATTAATGCGGTCACTTCAAACGTTCGATTATCGTCTGTTGTGATTAACTGCACTGAGACTTCTAGACTATTTTTCGTTGAATTGCTTCGAACGAATTTTCGCTCCTGTCGCATCTTGGCTATGGTCACCCAAGCAGCATCGTCATCCATGGCTTTCAAATCCTCGACTAGAGAATCTGAAACTTCTTTGATGCGGGATTTATCGACGAAGGTTTCTAACCGCTGTTTGACCATTTGGGAATCCTGATGACGTAATGCTCTCACCATCTGATCCGAGGACCAGTATCGGAGATTGCCACGTTTACTTCTTACCCTAGGGGTGCGTCCTTTGATTGCGTGTTCCCCAGACAGAACAGAGTGTTGCGAGGCAACGCGCAGTCGAATGCTAGCACGTAGTACCCTTTCACACGAGGTCCCACTACAGTTGCAGGTCTACACAAAGACCTGGCAATATGGAATCAAGGAGCTTCAACTTAATCCTCAACTGTTGCCAGCGAATAGACAAGTGGTTAAAACTAGGGAATCCTAGTCTAACCACGAGCCCTTTTATATTGTACAAGGATGCGCGCTATCGTTACACGAGACTTCTAGGCTATTTTTCGTCGAATTGCTTCGAACGAACTTGCGCTCCTGTCTCATTTCAGCTATGGTCACCCAAGCGGCGTCGTCGTCCATGGCTTTCAGATCCTCGACTAGAGAATCCGAAACCTCTTTGATTCGTGACTTGTCGACGAACGACTCAAGCCGCTGTTTGACCGTGTGGGAATCATGATGACGTATGGCTCTCACCATCTGATCCGAAGACCAGTATCGGAGATGGCCACGTTTACTCCTTACCCTGGGAGTGCGTCCTTTGATTGCGTGTTCCCCGGACGGAACAGAGGCAGAGGGGGTCAGGGGGACCCCACGACTCTTTTGCTCTTGTGGCAACGCACCCTTTGAGCCAGTTTCTGACGTAACTACCGGTATTTCACCGGCCCGAGTAGTGCCACTCACGGAGAGGGCGCACTTCTTTGATCTCTCGGTTTCTCCCGAAACGGACTTTGAAATCCGCTTCTTCTCACCTTCGGCTTTCGGCATTTCGATCTCTCGATCTGCTTTAGGCCTTTTCAGGATTTTCACAACGGGCGCCTCAGCTTTCGCGGGCTTCACCGTTGATTCCTGTGTCTCTTCGCTTTCCCTAGCATGTTCCACTTCCAGACAATTATATTTATTTTCAAATGTGGAACATGAGGTACTAACATTCTTCTTCAGCGAGGCGAGACTAGATCTCACTGAAGATTCGGAAAATCCCCTTTAGGGACGCCCGATTCGATCTTTTCGAGAATCTCGATTATTTCTCCCTCGTGTTCCACCTTTCTGGTTCGGAACGTCTTAGGGTTCTTGCAATCACGCGCAAGGTGACCGCGTTCGCCACACTTAAAGCACAGCCCTTGTGCTCTCGCTCTCGTCAGGTCCATCGCCTGACCCTGACCACCGTACGTAATACTAGTCGTCCCACTCGTAACCGAATCCTTCTTTTCGGCCACTTGAGGGCGTGTTTGATCTTTCGAAGCTGCAAAGGCAGGCTTCGGCGTGTTGGGGTTCTGTGATGTAGAAGGATAAGAAGAGAACCATTTCGGCTTCGACCCTTTCCTTCTGTTAATCTCCGCTAGCGCGGTCTCGGCCCGAATCAGAGCCGTCTTCCATTTCTCGTTGTCGTACGTGTCGAGAAGGGCCGGCTGAGACCTTTCGACAAATTCGACGATTTCGTTGTTGATACCATCGCGGATAATGGCGTTGATGAAGGGTGCCATGGAGTGGCGGTCCCTGTCTGAGTATCCGGCTTGAATCGCCAGAGTGTCGAGCTTGGTGAAGAAATCCTCCACCGATCCTTTGTCCTGCTTCAGCTTTCGCAGGTCGGCCTCCGCTTGCCGTTTCAGCATCGTGGGCATGAATTGCGCCTTGAGTTCGTGGACGAAAAGTCCCCAGGTCCAGGCGACTGACACGCCGTGTTCGTCTATGTGCTGATCTACGAAGAGATCTGCGAGGCGTCCCGCGGCGTTATCTCCTCGCATGTATGACAACGCAAAGTAAATCTTTGCGTCATCGTTCGGGAACCGGTCCGCGTTGGCCATGATGTACAGCTTGACCGTACGGAACCATTGCTGGAACTTTTTCTTGTCGCCGTCGAAGGCGTCTGGTTTGTTAGCATAGCCCTTGTGGGCACGCTCAGGGGTGGATGCGGATACATGAGGACGGGGGGAGGTCGGAAGAGCTGGCGGAGGGAATGAGGAGACGGGTCGTGGCCAATCGGCCGATCGATCTGAGGGTGTGGGTGACACGTTCCTGGACGGCAAACTCACGCGCGGCATCGTCGAAGGACGCGGCGTAAGTGTTGTGCCAGGGGAAGGTCTGACGGGGGAGGGGATGGCGAATCGTCGGTCTGGAGGAGGTGGTGCGGAAAAGGATAGCATGCGAACATTGAGCTCGCCGACTTGTTGAGCTAACGTATTGTTTCGCTCGAGCAATTCCTGGTTCTGTCGGTACAGGATTTGGTTTTGATCCTCGAACCGCTGTAGAAGGGCGGCGAGATCGGGAGTGACTTGGAATGAAGCGTTGGACGCTGAAGGGGTTGCTTCGGGTTCCCCCCAGGGCTGAGGTGTAGTAGGGCGATAGAGATCGTAAGACATTATATTCGGAGCAAAGGCTCGACGAATGGAAGGATGAGGGATAGGAGTACCTGGTGATCAATGGAGCAGAGGCTCGACGTTGACCAGGAGGTGAGGGGTGACCTTTTGATAATGTTGGAACTACAGAGCAATGACTGAGAGAAATCAATATTAGACAATGAGCTACGACATGAAATATATACCTGAGAGAAATCAATAATCAAAAGGTAAAGAACACGAAACAGAGCTCGTAGGTATATATATAAGAAAGTAGAACTATAGGGCCGGTATTGTGATATGTTCAAGAATGTGATAGAAAAGAGAAGAATCATAACGAAGAAAAGAAACGTGAAAGAAAGAAAAGTAAAGTCCTAACATTCGCACGCAATGACCTCTTGGTCTTGGATATCATCGGCTGTCGTCACGCCTGGGCAACCTTGCGCTACAACCTCCGGCCGTCTTTTGAAAGGCGACGTCCCCAATGTGATTCATATCCTCGCCTGTCCTCAACGAACCTCGCGTTTCTGCTGATTTTATGAAAATGGACTTTTCCATCCGGCCGGAATGTGTCCACTCTCAAATCGTCCGCATGAAGAATATTTATCGAAACCTCAATCGCCTCCCATGGATCGCCTCCTCTGCCATCTCAAAAATCCGCGTGCATGGCGAAGCACGACGACCAACATTTGAAATATTGTAAACACTAACCTCTGACAATTCTGCTGGTCATAGCGCATCAACGCCTGGCCAGAATTGGATGAAAACGATACTCACCATGGGTTGATAATGTGACCTAGCTATGGGCATGACGCCGGTTTCGCTTTCTTTCTGTTCTTCCTTCCTTTCTTTTCAGCTCATTCGCGCTCGTTCGTCTCTTTATCTCTGCCCGCGTGTCTGTTTGCATCATGTCTTGTCTCGGCAATGGCTTGAGTAGGCGGAGTGTTCCCTTCTCCGCGCTTTGTGACGCGATGAGGTTTATTCTAGGATTAATGAACAAGGGGAATGGGAAGACAAATGCGTTTAGACGCATTACGGTGGTTGCATTACCTCTATCGTGCGTGGGGGGAGCGCAGTCACGCCGACCCAGTCGGAAGCTTGTTTCTTTTTATTGTATTTTCTTGCCTTTTTCACCCTTTAAGGTTCCACACTTTACACAATGACTCAGATACTAAACGAAAACCATCACTCAGGCTCTCTCCTGTCCAGCATCGCTGTGCAATTACGAAGACGTTCTTGTATTCTTCATCAACTTGAGGTATCAATCACTCAAGCTGTAACGTTGAATGACCATTCTATAATCCATTCTTCCCAAGATATCAGATTCAGGGGTCAGAGCAGTAAATGTAACAACTGTATTTCGAAGCACAACCGGTTCGTTTGTACGAACGAGCCGATTCGAAGAAATGAATTTATTGCGACTGCCGAGTTCGTAACGACGGCTTACTCAGCTATTCGTCCTCGTGAAGTTCGACTTGATCTATTGGTTGGAGTTTAGGGAGTACCATTTTGATAAGTGTAAGCCTGTTAGTATCCTCGGAACTGGTGCCCGAACTAATTTTCATATGTGGGGCTTCATGAAGAGGCTTAAATTCACTGGACTACGCAAGATGTCTACTCTTCTGTTTCCTGCCATGCAGTTGAAGTCTCAACACCTCTCTTGACGCTCATCCTTCCCAACCTCTGTGACTCTGCTCGATAGCCTCCGAGTCAGCTTTTGCGAAGGATGAGCTCTTGCACTGCCACACCGCTGCCAGAGGGAAAGATGGTGATATCAGCACTGTTCGCAGTTATCTAACTGCCCTGAAACATGTTTCAAGGTTCCGTACTTTGCACAGGAGGTGGTATAATTAATAAAAACCGCGACTCTCCTGTCCAGTACACAACAATTTTGTTCGCTGTGTGATTAAGAAAGCACCCCTGCATTCTTGGTCAGTATCAATCACTCAGGCTTCAACGCTGAATGGTCAATTTATAATCCTTTCTTCCCAGGATATCAGAGACTCATAGCTGACATTCAGGGCTGTATACATAACAGCCAAGTGGCCCCAACCCTCAACTAATCTTCCCCCCCATCCCCCTGCTCGACTGGTCTTTGTTGTTTGTCCATCAGCCAGGTGTCACTGCCAGTGTTTCTCGTTTACACGAAATGCCCTCGCAAGTAGTGACCACTTTGATGTCTAGTAACCAGATGAACAACTACTAGTATGTAGCCCATTTGCTTGTTTGGAGTTCCACACTTCCAAGCAACAATTAATGTTATGCGGCAGCACAGTTGCAATGGTCACTATTGTGGTATATGATTATGGTGAGTGATTTTTTGTACATGCTCTGCTTCTCGTTTTAAATCCACAATTGCAATCCTGTTGCTGGAACTCTAGTCCTCACCTTTTCGAGAGAGGTATTTTATTCTGTTCTCTATCTCTTGTTTTCCCATCTAATGATCTTACAAAGATAGACTATGTTTGGGTAAGGCTGAGACTGTTATCAGTCAGGTTTCACGTCCCTGATAAAACTGCAGTGCAGACCCTGGACTTGGGTCTCTACACTGTTCATTGTCGTATGTATATGCCCTCCTCAGGGTACATTCTACTCAGGCTGCATGATTTTCAAAACTGATTGTTCTGGTAGGTTCGTTATGTCGGTCTTTGTTGGACTATGTATGTCTATGGCTGCCCCAATGCATCTCTGAAATATGGCTAACCCTGGGCCGTTCGCAAGGGCATTTATACTTGGTATGTTCCAGGGTACTGACTATGTGTCAACATTGATCAGACTTACCAAGTACCACATTCGTAGTTGGCAGTAATTTTCTACCTGGGCCCATTATGGTCAGTTTTTGTGTGCTTTCCTTCTAATTGATCACTAATAGTCGTGTTCTGATAGACGTATGTACTTCATCTTCACAGGCAATGCTGTAACAATAACAGTCAACTAGGTGTAAGCCCACCCCTTTACAGTTTTCTGTACTAGGATGAGATATGGTTATTATTTTGAAGGTTCTGCAATGTGGCTGGTAGGTGGTTGGGGATATGTATTGTTCATTGCGGCTGCCGATTGTGAGTTGTTGCCCCCATAATCTGTTTTGCTGTGTGTTGAGTTGGGTTACGGTGGTGATGATTCTACGTGTTTATGCAATGTGGAATAAATCACGAATAATCCTCGGTATCCTCCTCTTCAGTTATATGGTACAAATCGTCGTCACCTGTGTTTGGGACGGTATCTCTGTCAGCTTTGGTAAGGCCGTGTTAGGTATGTTTCTAGATAAATTGGATGTCCCAAATCCAATATTAGGCAAATGGCCCTATGTTTATGGTCTTTTCTCCAGTGACGACTGTCCACACCCCCAATTCGACATTTTGCACCCTCTCATTTACCACGGCATCCTTCTCGCTGATCGACAAAACAATCCCCCGATTTGTTCTCGCCGGTATACTATTGATTCTCGCTATCATCCCAACCTTCAAAGAGGCAATTGAGATGTACCAACTGGCGAAGCACTGGCAGATCAATCGGTACATGAAGTTATTCGTGAAGGAAGGAGTGCTTTATTTCATTGTGTATGTTACCCTTGTCCCATTCTGTCATTTCCACACGACCACCGTTCGCTCCTACCCCCTTTCCCTCAAAAGCCCACAAAGAAAGCTAACCATAAGCATGCCTTTTTCCAAACCAGGACCCTGCTTTTCAACATCGTTGGTGTACTCCCACCTGTGTCTCCACCCACCCTCTATGTGATGGACTTCCTGGTCTTCCCCATGTATTCAGTTCCATGCATCATTATGCCCCGGTTCATCATCGGCATAAGAGAATTGTATGACCGTGACCTTCGGAACCGATGGCGAGGGATCGACACTGGATTTGGGGTATTCTCACAACCAATTGCCAGCGGAAATGCGGATGTGTCCTCGATTGCATTCGCAGATGTCAACCGAGAGGAGGGTCAGATGGTGGAGGGTAATATCGACGACTCGCAGGCGATTCAACCTGAAAGGCCAGGTGATGGTGCGCCTCAAGTGTGATTGAGTACTTGGGTGGACTACAAAACTTGGGTGGGCGCTCAGCACTGAATGGCAGAGGATAATGTATTTTCTTTTGTTTCTCTTTTTCTTTTCAGAACGTCCTTTGGATATATATTTATTCACTCATTGATTATTTATGAACACGACAGAGGGTTGAAGTCACCGAATTATTCAAGACTCTGTTCAAAGTTATCGCACTACTAGCTAAACCTGGATATAGCACATCCCGAAACCTGCAAATGCCAGAACTTTTGAGGAACGCTCACGGCTAATCTCTGAATACCATGTTGCGTGAAAATATTTCCTGTGTCTCAGGCACCTATCAAAATAGGGAAGAGTAAGATGTACAGGCTACGAATGCCACGAGGGACATTTGTACCACCCCTTCTCTTGACACCGTGATTGAGAATACTCAGATGTGGCGAGCAAAACGAGGACAGTCGAGGAATGGCCGTAGTCGTCTTCAACGTGGGTTGCGGGTACACGCGTCCCATACCCCTTTCAAGAGTATTCAGCGATGGTGCTGAGGCGTTGACTTCGTACTGATGGCTAAACACAAAAGTGGTGACGTGAACTGGGTCAGACGGCAACGGAAGATTGCTGATGGTTCTCGTTGATGGTAAACGACGAGGGGGAACAAGGCGCTTCGGTGAAGAGGCACGCGAGAGAGGGGTCCTTGCCGATGAGGGAGAGGTGCAGTGAACTAACGCGATGGGGAAACGGGGTACTTTGAGGTATTTGCCAAGACCCGCAGCGAGCTTGTTGGAGGAAGCGGCGAGTTGAGAGAGCACTGGAAGGCGTCCGTTACTGTGAGCAAGTCGCATGAGGAAGGAATAGAATTTCGCGGGAGCGTGGCGGAAAATCCAGGAGCCAACAGGTTTATGCCTCCATTCGTACCCTCGTCTCCTCATCGACAGTCAAATTGGTATTCAGCAGGGTAGTAGGCTGGTTTTTGTCGACATCCTGCTCCATTCACGAGCGTCGCAACAAGGGGTGGCGATGTGGATGGTGCATCTGACGAATGTCACAAACCTGACAACTCAAGATCAGCTCGACTTGAAGCTCGACCCCTTCATCATAGGATAGGGAAAGACACTTTACCGTTAGGATCGTTTCGTAATGTGCACGTTGTGTTTTTCCCAACTTTCGTGTTCTCGGACGACGTAGGCGAATTTTAGGCGTGGGGCAGTGTACAACGGAGGCTGTTTCATCTCTCATGCATGCTGTGTAGGTGGGAGTGAGGAGGTGGTGCTTGTCGCCGATTCGCAGTGCGGGCGAGGGTGTTTTCTCTGGCAACGGTTCAGTTTCGGTGCGTTTGCTCTTTGCGTGGGTGCTAATGAGCGATGGAGTCGTGGAGATATCTAGCCCTGCCATACCGCGGCTCAAGCAAGCGACCTGTGGTGTGAGCTCGACGGGTGATGGTGTTTTTCTGCTGGTGGCAGCGGCAGTGTATCGGAGACTTACGTTTGGATCTGGCGCAAGTGGTAGCCAAATTAATTTTTTTAAATCTAATTTCTGTTCCGTGCGGGGTAGACTACCCTCTGTTAGCCAAGACTTGCGACCTCATCTACAAGTACCCGGGCTACCTCCGGGAAAGTATGTGGTCAACGACAGTGGTACTAGGTAGGTGGAGCCCTGATACCGTGACGAATCAAGCTTCAAGTTAGCGAACCGATTGTGGTGACCCTGTTTATGGCATCATAGTTGACTACTCTAACGAGTCTAACCATTACAGGTTGCCTCCTCTTGCCTGGGCGGTGATACGATCAAAAAACTAAATCAAAGCTGACAACTGCCAACCTCATCCTCCCACGAAATTTCCCCCTTCGCAGACAGCCATAACGATATAGTACCGACCTTGGCCCCGCGCGTATCGCTTAGCTGTTTTTCGTGTATCCGTTTGGGTTACCTCCACGGGGAATCATTGATGCTAGGGACACAGCTTCTGAGACTAGTGTACATGTTGGTGAGTTCACTCCCACGAATATTGAAGATAACTAGCTAGGTTGGACATGTGATCCCACTAGGGTACCTCAATCTGAGTATGGCAGGGAGGGCGATGATTGACGACGAAGATGTCTTCCTTAGCGCCTTTATGTAAATCAGAGAAAAGGTACACATGTGGTGTTGAATGCGGTGACTTACTAACGTTTGTTTCTCACAGGAGGTGACACTACCCTCCCACTCCACTCTTCTTTGCTGTTTGGCCGACAACCGGGCGTCTGTTTCTCTTTTACGCGACATGTCCTCCTCCTCAGAGTCTACTTTGAGAGTCATCCAGATAGAGAACTATGCATCCAGTACGGTCGGTCGCTCTTTTGGTCAATCATTGATCTTAAGTAGGCAATATAGTTGTAGCGGTCGTTGTCGTCGTATATGATTATGGTAAGTGATACACTTATGTGCACCATCCTTCTCATTGTGAAGCGGCAATTGCGATCTCGTCGCTGGTACCCCAGTCCTCACCTTTTCGAGCGAGGTATTTAATCTCACTCCTGACATCTAGTATGATGGCTAATGGTTTACAAAGATAGACTATATCTGGGTAAGGCCGAAATGGTGATCAGTCAACGTCCATGACCGTGATAGTACCACAGTGCAGACCCTGGACTTGGGTCTCCACATTGTTCGTTATCGTATGTATGATCAGGGCTCATGGAGCACTTTGATACGTGTGGTTCAAACTGATCGTTCCGATAGGTCCGTTATGTCGGTCTATGTTGGAATATGTAGGTCTATTGCTATCGTGGCAAACATGGGTAACTCTGAATTCATTCTCCAGTCCAATTCAACTTTGTACGTTCGAGGGAACTGATTACATGTCAAGATTGCTCAGACTGACCGAGCCTTTCATTCACAGTTGGTACTACGTTTGTACCTGGCCCAACCAAAGTGAGGTTGTCTGCCTTTACATATAATACATACATCGCTAATGATCATGTTCTGATAGACGTAGGGACTTCATCTCCATAAGCAATATTGTAATGTTCATAGTCGAATAGGTGTAAGTACACCCCTTTACAGCTCTCAGTACCTGGATGGGATTTGGATACTCTTTCGAAGGCACTGCAGTGGTGCTGGTAGTGTATTGGGGATACGTGGTGTTCCTCGCTGCTGCCGATTGTGAGTTGCCATGTTCACTAAATTAGCTTCCTCTGTGTTGACTCGATCAGTGGTAATGGTTCTACGTGTTTATGCCATGTGGGATCAATCGAGGACAATACTCAGCATTGTCTTGTTCGTATATATTGCACAAATCATCGTCTCTTGTGTTTGGAACGGTATCTACGTAAACCCTAACAAGACCTTGTCAGGTATGTTTCGAGCAAACTTTTGAGTCCCAAATCCACTCTCAATTGCAAATCAACCTGTCTTTCTCCAGTGACAGTCGTCCACACCTTGGGTTCGACATTTTGCAGCTACTCATCAGCGTCTCCCCCGGGGATATACAGATCAATACCCCGACTTGTTCTCGGTGCTATACTGCTGATCCTCGCTGTCATCCCACCCTTCAAACACGCGATTGAGATGTACCATGCGACGAAGTCCTGGCAGATCAACCGGTACATGACGTTGTTCGTGAAGGATGGAGTGCTTTATTTCATCTTGTACGTCGCCCCTGTTGTCGCTTCTATATGTCCATCGTTCGCCCTTACCTTCTCCCTCCCGAAACCCTGCAAAGAAAAAACTGACCATCCAAATTCTGTCGTCTGCACTAGGACACTGCTGTGCAACATCCTGCAAGTAATCCAACCCGAGTCTCCAATCCTCACCTATTCGATGTACTTCCTGCTCGGCCTCAGCTATTCGGTTTCGTGTGTTATCATACCTCGATTCATCATTGGCGTGAGGGAATTGTATGCCCGCCGCCTTCGGAACCAATGGCGAGGGATGGATACTGGATTCGGGGTATTCTCATTTCCAGCGGAAACGTGACCGTGTCTACGATTGCATTCGTGGATGCCAGCCTGGAGGAGGGTCAGTCGGTGGAGGGTGACATAGATGGCTCGGAGGCGACTCGACTTGGTGTAGGCGGGGATGATGCACGTCAGGTGTAATCGAGAACTTGTGTTGACCGCCCGAAACTTAGGTGAGTGCAGGGCACTGAGAGTTGAACGGCAGAAGGTGATGTTATTTTCAGAATGTCCCTCGGATATCTTCTATCTGTAATATATTCACTCACAAGCGACGATGTTATAACGAGTACTAATACATAGTGTATCAACAATGTATCGCTTCCTATACAGGTTGGCTCGATGGGGTCCGCTGAGCAAAAGACACGTTTGGGTGCGTGAGCATGGCGCTCCGCACGAAAGAGTACGTTGAAAAGTGCTCCCGCCGCAGATCTAGATGAGGAATTGAGGACTGTTCGGCCGAGTGTGTCTTCCACTGAAATAAACTGCTGATGATCGAGCTGCATGGGCTAGATTTTGTTAGCTAAAGGAGGGTACTGAAGAATCGATCCCGTTGCTGGCTGCCCGTTAAACATGGCGTCGCCGTCGTGTGGCCCTCAAACGCTCGCTGTCGCTCGCGAAGGTTCGCATCACTAAACGGAAACTCCGACCGTTGGCTGCAGGTTTGGAGATCCACTCGTGCATGCAAAGACCCTACTGCAAACACTCTCTATTTGTTCAAGCGCGCGGGTATGAAGAAATAACTGACCAACTCGTGGTCGCAATCGTCGCACCGACTTTTTCCTCTGTTTGTCGTCACGAGGTTCGACTTGATCCTTTGGTTAAAATATTAATATTCATCTAGGAAGTACCCTTGGTAGGAACGATGGTCTTCGGATCCAGTTCCAAATTACATTGCCGCTTCGCAGGGCTTGCGGGGTTTTTCGTTAAATCGGTCTGATGTCTAGCGCACGTGTCCACTGGTACCAATCTTTGACAGTACTTTTTTACGCTCTTGGATGTTGGAACTGGCACATGGTAGTAGTGAACTCGCAAACCCATGGCATCGAGGCTCTTGATGTGATGGTCTATAATCCATATCACGAAGAACGTTTTGCGGGACTTCTGCAGAAAATCCACGGGGGAGACTACCCTTGAACTTTATGCTTCCGTCTGTGTTTTCGTCTCTCCCATCGACAGTCTAATCATTGTTGGCTTGGATCCACGTTAGGATGGGTAGTAAGGGCCTGTGATCCAGCAGAATCCAGACTCGGTCGCAAGTACCTCCGTCAAAGTTCGTAGAGGGTACACTGATCTGCGTTGAGGCAGTTCGGAAAGGATGATGCGGATGTTCGTCGAGGACGTAGCAATTGAAACACCGCTGAACTCTTCCTCATTCCCTCCTCGTCTTGAGGCTAAGACTTGAACAGGAGGCGGGAAGTTTCACCGTGTCCGTCCCTCTGCCAGATTCATGAAAATGGGCTTTCCCTTTAATCCGCCTCCTACTGAATCCGTCCGTCCTCATATCGCACCCGAGGACTCCCCAGGCGTCTCAAGTATCGATCTCCCAGGCGGACCAACCACTTGACGCTACAATCGACGAACACCCGAGAACAAGACATCGTCGCGCGACACCGATAGATTTATTTGTAGGGCTACCAATGACGGGGTTACCCCCTGCGCAACCAGTGCGAGTTTGCTGTTCACGCAACCTGTGCAGGCGGAGGGGGTGAAACCAGCGTTCTTCGACAGATTGCCATCCTAGCCAACTGTGGGTCTCGACCCACGCTTGCGTCGCTTGGCAGTGTCGGTCTATCCGTCTGGGGGCTATCACAGGCGCGGCTTTCGAGCTCGATGTGTATACTGGCGAATTTACCGGGTTTTGTGTTGTCCGGTCAGGTGGATCAAGCTAGGGTCAAGGTTGCTCGTGTTGCAGCGCTGTCGCGGACGTAAAACATTGAAAGGGTGGCGGTGGATTGGATCGAAGCAGATGCGTGAGTAGTCACTGTCGCCTCCCTGCATCCCTAGTTCTTCCATGCTCTCCTGCAGGTTGTTGTCTAGCGCTATCTGTACCATAACTTGTTCATCTCATCGTAAGAACAATGCGACTGTATGCATAAGGTCAGATTCCCCTTTGGGCACCACGTGCACTCCATACATTGCATTGTATCAATCCCTGCTCCTACTTGGCCTATCGTCGCCTTCTTTGCTGAAGCAGTATGGCGTTTCGGAACGTGACACGGATGTCCATTCTGGACATATGCTTGGTGTTGGGAGCTGAATAGTGTGCGCACAAATAATCTAGCTATTTAGAAAAAATAACGTGGAAACTGTCGCGACACTTCCATTCGTGGGCGGGTTCGATCTCACCCTTTCGTTCAATCACATCTCCAGGTTCGTACTGACTTGGAGGTATGCATCAATGCTCGGAACCTGTAAGGTGACAGGTGAGGATGTCCACGCAGTAACAAGTGTGGTTTCCTGGGCGCGGAGTGACCATCGTTCCGGCTGATTTCTGACACTGCACGTCTAGTCCTCCATACCGTTCGAGAGTCCAGCGACGATTTACATGTACGAGCTGGCGGTTGTGCTGTATCCGCTTACGTTATGTGCTTGTGCTATTTTCGATGTCGCATGCCGTTCATCCATGCAGTGATACCTTTTCCTGTTTGACGACGCACATGGGTTTCAGCCTTTGGATAGCAGTATCAACTTGAATCTGTTATACAACGAAGGATCCTTCGTTCGTCATGCATGTTTTGTCGGTGGGAACGAGGGGGTGGTCATGGTAAATGCCCATTTGTGGGCGCAGCGGTGGTTTTTCTCTGGAACTTGGTTTCTCTGCGTTGAATGTCGTTGACGAGTGATGGGGATGACTCCCACACTTCAAGTGGGTTCTTGACGCTCGATAGCGCACAGGGACAGGGGAGTGACCTGGCAGTGAAAACGTGTCACTGAGCTCTAAAACAGGCTCACTCCTTCAGTTGCGTGGGCCGGTGATATGATCAAGAAACAATGGGAAATTTGCCAACTTCCATGATTATCCTCCTACGAGTGTCCCGCCCTCTGCGGATAGCCATAGCAGTCAGGTGCCGGTCTTGGCCCATGCTCGCGTCACTCAACTATCGGAGTATCCCTTGGCTTACCTTGACGGGGAGTGCCACTAGAGACAGCTTCCGAGACTGATGTACATGTTGGATACCTGGGCCTCGGTGGGGCCATAGATGGAGTGCTGCTCAATTTGAAGTAAGCTTCAAATTAGCAAATCGGGTGGCTGTCATTTACGACCCGCAGCGAGACGCAGCTTCTGAGAGTCCTGTACATATTGGCGAGTCGGACAGGGATGGAACGATCAAGGCCTCACCGTACACAAGGGTGATCCGAACCAGACATCAAATGAAGGTCGCAACTCTTTTGGCGTGGTGTATACACAATAGCTTGTTTGCGGCAGGTTCACTTGTACAACCCAGTCCATAGCTTTCCAGATTTTTTTGGCATGCACGTTCACTCTGAATATGCATCCCCGACTGAAACTGCCCAATTTGGTAGGTCCTGTGATTCATTTCAACCACTCGTCTTGAAAAGGGGAACAAAGGCACGTATCAACAAACAGGAAACATTTGCGGGTCCGAGGCTTTCGGAGCAGCACCTATTTGACGAGGCGGCCTTCAAACTCCGACCCCGAATTTGGAAGCAGTGTTGAATGTAAGCAACGTTACCTCAGACGACGCTCTCATATCGTCACCCGCCATCCGCTCCATCCTGTGCTGCCTGATCTGATGCAGCCACCGATAACCGATCATTCATGATCCTTGGTTCCAAAAATGCCATTGGGCAAATAGTTGGCATGCCGGGCAGAACATATAACTGCGGACTGACACAACCCTCGGCCAACCTTACTCTCCAGTCCGACTCTTCTTTTGTGCTGTCCGTCACCCAAGCGTGTTTGTTCACGACATGTCCTCATACCTTGAGTCCACTCTGAAATCTATCCAGCTAAATGACTATGCAACCGGTACGGTCGCTCATACTGCGCATCAATGATTGAGCTTATCGAGGCAACACAGTTGTAACAGTCGTCGTCGTCGCATATGATTACGGTGAGCAATACCTCGTGCATGTTGTCCTCCTCATCTTGAAGTGACAATTGCAATCCTGCAACTAGTCCTCACCTTTTCGAGAGAGGTATCTTGCTTTTCTCCCAACCCTCGTATTCTTTGTTTGATCGCAATATTTTACAAAGATAGACTACATTTGGGTAAGGATGAGGCGATTTTCATTCACGGTCCACCTTCCTGATAGTGTCATAGTCCAGACCCTGGAGTCGGGTCTCTACACTGTTCGTTGTCGTATGTATAAGCCCTCAGCGTAGGACACTGTACTGCATGTGTTCCAAACTGATCGTCCCGATAGGTTCGTTACGTCGGTCTTTGTTGGAACATGTACGTCTATGGCTACCCCGATGCATACCTGAAACACGGCTACCACTGATTCCATTCCCAAGCGCATATGCACTTGGTATGTATGTTCAAGGGTATTGACTGCATGGAACTAACCAAGTAGTACATTCACAGCTGACAGTGCTTTTGTACCTGGCCCTGTCGAAGTCAGTTTTTTTTTTGGGGGGGGCTGCTTTACGTCCAATCGATCGCTGATTCTGTTGTGATAGACGTAGGTAACCCATCTCTACAAGCGATGTTGTAACATTAACAGCCAATTAGCTGTAAGCGCACCTTGTTACAGCCCCTGGTACCAGGATGAGATATGAATACTATTTCAAAGGTACTGCATTGTTACTTGTAGGTACTTGGGGATATGTGGTATTTCTTGCGGCTGCAGATCGTGAGTTGCCGTGCTCTCAAACATTGTTTCCCTCTGTTGAGTCAAGTCACAGTGGTGATGATTCTGCGTGTTTGTGCAATGTGGAGTCGATCCAGAGCAATCTTTGGTATCCTCTTCTTCATTTATATAGCGGAAATCGTCATCTCCTTTGTTTGGGAAGGTATCTATGGTAACCTCAATAAGGACTTCACAGGTGTGTTTTTTGGTTAAATCGGGTGTTCCAAATGCAATTTTCAGCAAATGGTCGATTTTTCCTTCAGTGAAGATCGTCCACATCTTCGATGTCACACATTGCAGGTTCTCATTCAAGAGGGCATCCTTCTCAGTGATGTACAGAGCAATTCCCCGATTTGTTCTGGGTGCTACACTGTTGATCCTCGCTGTCATCCCCACCTTCAAACATGCGGTTGAGATGCACCGATTGACGAAGTGCTGGCATATCAACCAGTCCATGAAGCTACTCGTGAGAGAGGGAACCCTTTATTTTGTCCTGTGAGCTTCCTTTGTCCCCTTCTGTCATTCTCTGCATGTCGATTGTTTGCACTCGCTGTCTACCATTCATTTTTTTCCTCAAAAACCCAGTAAAAAAGAAAAAGAAAACTGACTTCCTGGATGCTTTCCCCTGAACTAGGACTCTGCTTTTCAACATCCTTACCGTTATCCGACCCTGGTCTTTACTCCCCACCGATTTGATGCTATTCTCGGTCTGCGTTATCATGCCTCGGTTCATTATTGGCATAAGAGAAATGTATCACCATGACCTTCAGAACCGATGGAAAGGGATTGACTCTGGATTCGGGGTGTCCCCCGGCGAAAACGCGGCTGTGTCTATGGTTGTATTCGGGGATATCAGCCCGGGAGAGGGTCGGGTGGCGGTGGGTGACATGGACCACCCAGAGGCAATTCAACTTGAAGCGGTCGGGGATGGTGCACGCCAAGTGTGAGCGAGGCCTTGGGGTGAGGCCCCAAGGGCGAGACTTGAGAGAGCATTGAGCGCTGGAGGTATTTTCAGAAGGCCCCTGAGATCCATTCAGTCGTCAATTATTTATTACGTTGTGATGTTGGATGTCTACTTGTACACAGTCTAGGAAGTATGTTTTTGGCAGCAGGGATGGTCTTTGAGAAATTATATAATGCCATCTGGCAGGGCAGCAGGAGGTTGAGAGGAAGTGGCACTCCCATCTGGTAGTGCACTGCCCATACCTCTGCCTGCATCAGGCTCCTTGGTGTGCTGCTTACCCTTACTCTTTCCCTTCCCTCCAGCCTCATGCATTACCACTGGCACCTTAGAAGGCATATCCCCTGTTGTCATTTTATTTCTGTTGAAATGGTAGTGTTCTATTTCTGTATTTAACTTACATTTCCAGACTGGTCTTTATGACATCATAGTCTAGACTCAGTCATGCTTGTCACATTACAAATAGCTCTTCTTATGCTATTGGACCATATACTTAATCTTATCTCTTATCTCTGCATATCATCATGTGATTCCCACCTTACCTTATATAGGTACTATATAGTACACAAGTACAAACACTCCTGTACTGTATATAAGACAGCCCTTATGGCATGTCACTTTTCTTTAGATCTTTCAGTTCTTTCATCACTACTGTGATATCTCTAAGTTGAGCCTTGCTCCTTATAACTCTCATACTATTGAAGTATTCCCTGTTTGTGATACACACACTCATATTATCAGTGAGTCTTTCCACTAATAGGTTTACTCTTGCTGTTGAACATATATTAGTATTATATAATATACTGATTACATAACATGTGTAGTCAATCAGTATATGTACTTTGAACTCAGCTTATCTGAGGTTTAATCAATCTTGTTCTTACACCACATTGTGCACCTACAGCAAGCTTCTAACAACCAACCAGTGAGTACCTTTGGTACCTCCTCACATGCATCATTTCTACAGGTTATGAGCCCTGCTGAGCTCAGTTAAGCCTGCTAGTGCAGTTGGAAATGACTTGCACAGTGATGTCTCCTGATGCCAAGGTTAAATGGCTGTTGCTTGCTGTGCTTTTAGCATGCTGAGCACACCAGCTCACCTTTATCTTTTGGTAGTTTCTTCTGGACTCCAATATGATATGGAGAGATCATTGTGATGTGCTTTTAGCACTCCAACTTGATCCTCCTGCAGATTTTGGAGGATGAACCCATGTTGGGACATTGCATTTCTAATACAATTTGCATCCCTCATAGATCTTCTATAAACATTTTCAAATGTCTACCTCCACCAAGACCAACTCTCATGTCCCCACCCTCAATGGCTCCAACTGGGTTTCCTGATGGCCTGCCATGTCTGCCCACCTTAGGGCGACTGGCAACACTTGGGTCTTCAAGTTCTTGAAGCCTGCCACCCTCAAGACATCTTCCACTGTGGACGACCACATCCAGTACATTGCCTGGACAAAGGCAAATGACATGATTGTTGGCACCATCATGTGCCACCTCTCCCCAGTTCTCCAAGTGAAGTATGGAGGAGAGATGTTGGCCTCTGACTTGATCAAGGCCCTCAAGGACAAATTTATGACTACTGGGATCACAGCAGTATACACAATATTCAAGGAGTTGATGGACACACAAGTGCCCTCCTCCTCCCATCCTGCACCCACCCTCTTGAAGGTTGAAACAACCTTCATCTATCTCAAGGCTGCAGGATACAAGATTCCTGACAATGTCCAGGCCATGTGTTACGCTGGGCGCTAACAACTAGAACTCTGAGGCGGCACTCTGGAGTAGCCGCAGGACTCGTGAAGCATTTCTGAGCAGGGTCTCAGACTATGCCTTAGTGCACACACTAAGAGTCTGGAGTGGAAACTAATTGCTAGCAGTGAACTGTGTAGAACTAGATAAGTTACAACTGTGCTAGGATGGGGTTTATATACTAGTGGGGTCTGTGCACAGACCACATTCCTAATCAAGGCGCGAGAACAGTAAGAACAAATGAGGAAGGAATACTCTAGAGGATTCTGGAGTATGAGCGAAAGTGCATCCGTGCATGGGAAATGATGACTAAGCTAGAACAGCTCGTACCATTCAAAGGGAACTAGCAAAAGGCTAGGTGAATGTAATAGTCCAAGTGGTAGTGGAGAGAAAAAGTATACCACTACTGTAACACCATGATGCTCCTGGTGAAACAACCTGCCTCTATGGATGTGGTAGCCCAGATGATTACTCAGGGCAAGGATGCTGTGGGGAAGGCAAAGACTCCTATAATCACCAAGATCCATGCCACTGCAGTCCTGTCATGGGACCAGCACCATCTCTCAGGTAAGGGTAAGGGAAATCACCAAGCACAATTGCAAAAGATTAGTGTGGTGAAGTGACAGGGAGAAACCCCTACTTTCCAGCAGCAGCAGCAGGGAAATGGGGGGGATGAGGATAAGAAAAAGATTCAGTGTGGATACAAAGGCAAGGATAAGTTGGACCAAGTCCACCTTGCCTCCACCACCACCAACCTGCACAACTATACCAGGGGCAACAAGGCCTGCCTGCTGATACTTGCATACAGCAGGTATTTTCTCTCACCAAAAGGCTTGAGATTGCCCCCTCCTGCCAAACAATTTGGGCACTGGACATCACCTTACCACTGCCACTCCTGCTTTCCACTACTTCCAAAATTAATTGGGCTCTCTCTGACAATGATGAATCCCCTGTCAAGCAAAAGCAAGGAGCTAATCACACCCTCTGCCCCCAGCAAAAGCTGAGATTGGGACACAGAGGATTTCATAGATATCTACAGTTCCATCAGATGGCCCTCTGATGACAACAATGATTTTCCATTGATGGCCAAAGAGAAGATTTGCCTGATGTCAATATAAGGTTAGTATCATTTCAATCCACTTCAGACACATGCTCATGATCTTCAGTTGACTCCTACTTTTGTGGTGATCCTGTAGTTTGTAGTATAGTAGAATTGGCACTTGTAGTAGATACAAATGCATCTCTACATAGAACAATGGACCTTTGTTTTACTCATAAGAGGTGTGCAAGCAACAAAGAGATTGGTGCATAGTAATATGCACTTGTGTTGGTTTGAGCATATAGGTGCTGAAAAGCACACTAAGTGAGTGACAGGTGCAGAAGATTGCACACTGTTTAATGTTATTAAGTTAACTGGCATAAGTCAATGTTGACTTGTGCAGCAGTCACTTATATACATTTAATCTAGTTTATAAGGCACTTATTGTGGTGCATTGTAGAATACTAATCCCAATGGTAATTGGAGTTGATTTAGTTTTACATGTCCAAGATTCTTGGTGAACATATTGGTGGGGTTGGAAGCCCCTTTAACAAAGAATAGTTTTGCCAATCCTTCATTACAAATTCCTGTACACCATGCCATTGTTACACTTGTGGTGCTAATAACTAGAACCTAGGCAGCACTCTGTTACGGTAGTACTCTACTTTTTCTCCCCACTACCGTTAGGACTCTTACATTCGCCTAGCCTTATGCTAGTTCCTGTTGAACGGTAACAACCGTTCTTAGCTTAGTCATCACTTCCCGCGCACGGACGCACTTTCTTTCATACTCCAGAACGTTCTAGAGTATCTTTTCCTCGTTTGTACTTTCGCTCTCGCGACCCGATTAGGGAGCATGGTCTGTGCGCAGACCTCAGTAGTATAAAGCCTCTGTCTTTACACCCTGTAACGGTATCTAGTTCTACGCAGCCTACTGCTAGCAATTAGTATCATTCCAGACTCTTAGTGTGCGCACTAAGACATAGTCTGAGACTCACTCAGAATCGTCTTCACGAGTCTCGAGGCCACTCCAGAGTGCCTCCTCGCTGTTCTAGTTGTTAGCGCCCAGCGTAACAAAAGAACTAGATCTTCACCTCGCTTCTGCTCTTCAGCAGTAAAGCCGCCCTCCCCTCGCCCACCATTTCCATCCAACGTCCCAGACGCGTCGGTCGTTCTTTCCGCGTTCCCTCTCCCGAACCGGAACCCATCATCGTCGACAACCCATCGCCGCCACACTCTCCCGCCCCGCCAGACCCTCAACCCCAGTTTTCCCCTTTGCCCCAGTCGGACCCCGAACCCTCTTATCAACCCGAGGACCAGGGTCTAGGGCAGGAAGACGAACCAGCACCCAGCGACGACGGTTATAGCGATGACTGGCTCGATAGAACCCCCCACGTTTCTCCACACCCTTCCCGCTCCCCCTCTCCACCGTATTTTCCACCCGCAGATCCCTCTGACGACGAAGACGACGACAAGATGTCTGATAAAAAGAACATCGTTCCAAAGGACTTCTCTGGCCTCAATGAAGATGCCTCGCGATGGCTCCTCGCCATGCGCACCTATTTCGCTGCCAACCAGACGGCATTCCCCGATGATGAGTCAAAAATCAACGCCCTCCTCATGAAAATGAGTGAAGGAAAGGGCAAGACGTTCTCTGAAGGCTGGATGAGTCTTCTCCTAGACGGGCACCCCACAGCACAGCAGAGGGAGTTCACTACGGTCTGCAAAGACTTCCACCGAGTCTTCCACCCCTTTGACGTAGGAGAGAGTGCTCGAATTGATCTGGGGAACTTAACCCAGAACAAGGCCAACCGAAAGGACGGTTACGACACATACGTCACGGAGTTCCAGCTCCTCGCTGCCAAGTCTGGGATCATCGATGAAAAGGCTCTCATCGAATGGTTTATCCGCGGTCTTGACCCCCGCCTCGCCGAGTCTGTCCTCTCTTGCGAGAAACCCCCTACCACGCTTGCCGGATGGGCTGAGAAAACATCCGCTTTCCATGCGCAGCACAAGCGCATTGACGACCTCTGCGCCGGAAAATGATACATCCCCACATTCTCCTCTTCTTCCAAGCCCTCGTCCAACCAAAGGGACCCCAATGCTATGGACGTGGACGCCGTCCGACTTACTCCTGTACAACGTGCGGAGTACATGAAACAGAACAAATGTTTCATATGCCACCAAGTCGGGTGCCGCTCTACCAACCACCCTCGTCCTCCTCGCAACGGACAGAACTCCCGAGGACCACCATCTCGCCCCCCTCGCAACCCTCAGCGCACACGCGCCGCCGTCGTCACGCAACCCGAATCTAAGCCCTCCCCACTCGTCGACTATCTGTCCGAGTTGAAAGGTCGAGGCACGCAACAAGAAGATGTCTTGAACGTCCTCAAGGCATGCTTCAATGAAGATGAAGAAAAGCTGCCCATCGCAGCAACCAAGGTGGCCGAAGAATGGCCAAAGGATTTTTAGAAAGGAGGGAAGTTTCGACGTCTTCGCCTCCTCATGTAATCGCCCCTGTAGTTTTATCAAACCCAAATGCGCAATCTATTCGAGTCCCAGTCTCTTTATTCGCGCATGAAGGGGGACAAATCGTCGACACATTCGCCCTGGTGGACAGCGGCGCAAGCGGATGCTTCATAGATCGCGATCTAGTGAAGCGAAAGAAATTGCCGATGGAACGGCTACCCAAGCCACTAAGTGCCCAAAACGTGGACGGGTCAAACAACCAAGGAGGAGTCATCAGATACAAGGTCAACATCTCCATCAGGATTGGAGAAACCGAGGAGGAACGGAGCTTCCTAGTCCTCAACATAGGCCGAGAAAACATGATCCTGGGATTACCGTGGCTACGAGAAGCAAACCCGGTAATAGATTGGGCCACCGGCCATATCGATCTCCCGGATCAAATCAAGAAGCCCCGACACGACTCCCCTCGGGCAATCGCTCAATGGTACCTGGTACGGTACCTTGACTTGGACCCAGACTCCAAGATCGCCAAGCTCTGGAAGAAGCGAGTAGACGCTTCAGCAAGGGAAGCTTACCCTATTCGAAAAGCAACCATCGCGACCGAGATCGCCGCCCAAGCCGTCAAGGAGAAAGCAGTTCTCCCTACCCCGTTCGCCGCCTTTGCGGACGTTTTTGACAAGAAGAACACCGAGGAACTTCCCCCATCCCGATCGTTCGACCACGCCATTGACCTCGACAAAGACTTCGTACCCAAAGTCGCCAAGGTCTACCCTCTGAATCCGAAGGAATCGGAGGCATGTAAGGCGTTCGTCGAAGAACACCTCAAGTCAGGGAAGATCACTCCCTCCAAGTCCCCTCAGGCAGCCCCCTTCTTCTTCGTCTCTAAGAAGGATGGCTCGTTACGTCCCTGCCAGGACTACCGGTATCTGAACTCGCACACCGTCAAAAACGCCTATCCCCTCCCCCTCATTTCCGACCTCGTCGACCGTCTCAAAGGGTCGAAAATCTTCACCAAGATGGATATCCGCTGGGGATACAACAATGTCCTCATCAAACCGAACGACCGCTGGAAGGCGGCCTTCATCACTCCTCAAGGGCTGTTCGAGCCCACTGTGATGTTCTTCGGACTGTGTAACTCTCCCGCCACGTTCCAGGCGCTGATGGACCACATCTTCGGTGATCTCATGGCAGAAGGCTGGCTGATCATTTACATGGACGACCTTCTTATCCATTCCGCCACCTCTGCAGAACACGAAGCCCGTACAATCCGCGTCCTGGAACGGCTCAGAGAGCACAAATTATTCCTCAAGCTGGAGAAATGTTCGTTCAACGCTGAGGAAGTCGAATACCTCGGAATGATGGTCCGAGAAGGACAGGTCAAAATGGACCCCACCAAGTTGAAAGCCATTCGCGAATGGAACACCTCAGTGAAGGCAGTCAGATCCTTCATTGGGTTCTGCAATTTCTACAGGAGATTTATCCAGGACTTCTCCCACATCGCCAAACCCCTTCATGATCTGACCAAGAAGAACTCCCCGGGCATGGACCCTCGGGTTTTTATATCCGGACGGTGACAGATGTCCGGCCTGAATGGTACGTTGTTTAGTTGGTTGTATTTCCCGTCGGGATGCCGACTCTGATGGCGGGGTATACAGGCTGCTGGAATGTGCACCCGTCTACTTTGATCTCGCAAGTTTCGCAGACGGAGCAACGAAGAGCGCGTTGTGGGGGTATCATCTATTCTATAACCAGCATTTGAACCAACATGACGGTTTCACGGTGAGTCACTTTACCGCTTATACCACAGTCCACGAGGGCTGTTGAATCCCAAATGACATAATAATTTCCTCATGCCAACCTCCAACTTCTCAAGGAGGTAGGCTTATAGATCGGTATTGAGACTGCGATGATCGTTTGGTGCACTGTTGGTCACAACGACCTGCCAGAATGTGCAGAATACAGGAGGGTCGCCTTGGAGAGCACGGCCACTGTCCAGGTACAGGGAGACGCGCTCATAGACAATGCGCGGATGACTTGGACGCGCTTTAACGACTTCTTGTAGTTGCACGACACTCTTTTTGCTATCGACCGCTTCTCTCTGCGATTCTTGTTTCTCTTTCGACTCATGTCTTTCTCGTGAACGTCCGGCGGTCGAGCTCGCAGTACTGTTATTGTGCCTCTCGTCCCGCCAACTTATCAGATCGGTTTTATGATTCTCTTGATATGCTCGCTGTCGTCGATATCGCCCATTATGAGTACCTGTATGTTCTGTTCGTATATCTACTTTCTCTAGACGTCCTTGGATCGACTCGTAGATCGGGTTATATCGACGCTGGCCGAAACGGGCTGGTTGGTCGCCGTCACGGTGCCCGTGCTACATCTAACCGCCAGCTTTTAAGCAAGATGTTGCCTGAATTCTCGCTGGATGAAGTGTTTAGGTGATTAGGCAGAGCTGCAAAAGATAGTAATACTTGGAGGAAAAGTGTTGTTTCGCCAGGTCGCAACGTGGCGGAGTACCGTGCTGGAAAGGCGACATCTCAGGAAACGCACATGCTCATCTTAGTAGACACTCTGAAAGTTTGCAACAACTGTAATTCCGACTTGCTATAGACTGTACCAATGTCAGCTGAGTGAATACCCCGACGAACTCGATCACGGACGAGGTTATTAGGACCCAATCTAGTGTTGCGAAGAGACACAAATTCAGAGAGTACACATAATCCCAAGTCAACATGGTATCGGATTGAATCACCCGAATCAATGCGTTTCATCGTGTGCACCTGAGCGAATACAGAACATCCACGCGGGTAGCCTAATCGCAAGGGTAGCATCGCCCTCTCCTTGTTCATGCTGAGCTATGTTGAGCATCAAAATCGACACTAAAGCAAACTACACGCACCATTACATGGACCCTAGTGGCCGAAGGTTGAGATGCAGATTATTCCCTTGTTGCGCCTA
>JBBPSI010000183.1:0-49800 GCA_038093515.1 Butyriboletus loyo
GGAAACCCTCCCAGGGCAACCGGTTTTACGTCCTGACCCAGTCAATGTCACGGACGAAGGATACGTGGAATTCGAAGTGGATTACATCGTCACTTCCCGGATGAAGCGAAAGCAATTGGAGTATCTAGTGCACTGGAGAGGATACGACGAAACGGACCGCACATGGGAGCCCGTATCAAATCTGGGTAATTCACAAGACGTCATTCGTGATTACCACCAAGCCCACCCGTCCGCCCCGCGTCCTCTTCGAGGCCTATCTCTGTTGGAATTCTCATCCTTATTTAAGGAATTTGGTCCGGAACACGGAACCTCTTATTCAGGAACTCGTCTGGAATACGAGTCCTAGGGGGGGGGAAGTGTTATAATCATAACATTTTATTCGTACACTTCGTACACTTTCAATTCGGACTTAGTCGTTTTCAACTTCAAAGGTCACGTGACATAGCGCACGTGATCGTGGGAACTTACATGTGATCCATTGCTGACTAAGCATATGATGTCATGGCCTAGACCAGGCCTAGACTCTATGACGTCACGACACATGTATTTAATCTCCGTTTACTTCTCTTCTTTTTGATCCCCGCGCCTCGTGTGGTTAATCACCGTTGCGCTTCTCTTCTTTAGTCTATCCATGTATAGTAATTCCTCACACGCACAGCATGGTCTGTGCGCGTCCTTGTACAATATAAAAGGGCTCGTGGTTAGACTAGGATTCCCTAGTTTTAACCACTTGTCTATTCGCTGGCAACAGTTGAGGATTAAGTTGAAGCTCCTTGATTACATCTTGCCAGGTCTTTGTGTAGACCTGCAACTGTCGTTGGACCGCTTGTGAAAGGGTACTACGTGCTAGCATTCGACTGCGCGTTGCCTCGCAACACGCCTGTTCTGCGCCCCATCCTTGTCGCCCTCGCTCCTAGGGAGCGAGAATTTTATTTTCAGTCCAACGACCGCATCGGGTTTCTGCGCCCCACCGCTCGCGGCCCCAATCCCCCTCCTCGTCCTGCCGCGGAAGGATCTCCTCCGCCACTACCTATTCCAGCGCCATCCGCTAGAGATTCACCTGCGACCACCCTGGTAGCGGATTCATCCAGAGAGACCACTGGAGAGTCACTCGAGTCCTTTCGGACCGACGTCGACGAGCCCCAGGTCGCTCGTCGACACTCCCCCCTACCGCCTAGGACTGTGCGTCGCCAACCTCGCCAGACGCTTCTCCAGGCTGGATCTGTCCCGGGATCGGTCACCCTCACCGCCGCAGGAAGAAGAATCGCCAACAGGGCCTTTCGCTCCGTCACCCCCCAACCGTCCACTCGTCGTGGCACCCCCGCCATCCAACTCATTCCTCGCGTCACCTCCCCCGCCGCCACCACCGCCGCCGCAGCTGGTGGCTCTAACTCCTCTTCGTACGGACCCCCGCCCCCCTACCTCCCCGGTCGGGGTACTCGTGATTCGCCTATCGTCGTCGACGACAGATCCCCTGATCCCAGCCCGGGCACTTCTCGACCTCGCCTCGTCCGCCCGCAGCTCTGCTTCGAGTGCGGGACCGTCGGCCACTTCCGAAGGGAGTGCCCTAACTACACGTGCCCCTTCTGCCACCGAATCGCCCCTGGTCATATTCAGGAGTTTTGCCCTGAACGTGTATGCGGCCTCTGCGGAGCCATTGGCCACATCGTCGCAAATTGTGCCTTTCGGGACGACGTCTGGGCGGACATCAATCCCGACGACGCTTACGACTACGATGTCAACGAGGGGGAGTCTCAGTGAGGGGACCATTCAAGTTGTGGAGTCGGAGTCTCCACCATGGGAAGGGGGTAATGTTACGGTAGTACTCTACTTTTTCTCTCCACTACCGTTAGGACTCTTACATTCGCCTAGCCTTTTGCTAGTTCCAGTTGAACGGTAACAACCGTTCGTAGCTTAGTCACCACTTCCCGCGCACGGACGCACTTTCTTTCATACTCCAGAACGTTCTAGAGTATCTTTTCCTCGTTTGTACTTTTGCTCTCGCGACCCGATTAGGGAGCATGGTCTGTGCGCAGACCTCAGTAGTATAAAGCCACTGTCTTTACACCCTGTAACGGTATCTAGTTCTACGCAGCCTACTGCTAGCAATTAGTATCATTCCAGACTCTTAGTGTGCGCACTAAGACATAGTCTGAGACTCACTCCGAATCGTCTTCACGAGTCTCGAGGCCACTCCAGAGTGCCTCCTCGCTGTTCTAGTTGTTAGCGCCCAGCGTAACAAGTGTGATAGGGGGTGGAGGTGGAATAGCTGGTGGTGGCACTGGTGGCAGTGGCAGCATTGTAGTCATAATATGTATGTGATGTACAATTTAATAGATTGATTGAGTGGCAGTAAGGCTAAAGCTTGGGACTCATAACCTGTGGAAATGAAGTGAAGTGTTCACTGAGTGACCACACACACACAAAAAGGATGTGAGAGATCAGGAGCAGGATAATTGTTCTATCCCCTATGATATGACTTTTCTAATATACAAGTTTTACTGAATTATATTTCTAAGCTTATTGAGTCAATAGTAAGCTTTATTGATTATCTTATCAGTGGTATATATTCGGCTGAATGTAGCTTGTATTTGTTTGGTCCACATGGCTCCAACAGGTACAACACCCCATGAATGTGCATCGTGGACTGGGTTTGCGACGACTGGAGGGTGCACTTGATGGCGAGTTGATTCTCGCTGACCACAACATGGAAATGTTAGACTATTTATTCTAGTGACTTCGGGCTGTTGACTCGCTGGGCGACATAAACAAGCCATCAGACATCGTGATTTCCATCCTGTGTGTTCTAGGGAATTTGGAAACCCAGTAAGCGAGTGCGGCTCGCCGCAGTTACGAGCATGCGCGTGAACATCATAGTCTGCAAACACACGTGTGTCTGGGAACTGCCAATGGCGAGGGCAAGAGTGCTTGCTTGTGGGTGATGGTGAGACGCCCACCGACTTGCACTCGCATCGCAGCCTTGTTCACCTCCCAACTCACTCCTACTCGGCTTCCAACTAACCCGTTCAAGGCTTGTGGACGAGCGCACGGGCATACACAGATAGTCTCTGCTCTGTCGGTGTGCATACATGCGCTCGTTCACTTGCGCTTTACCTGCCTGTACCCTACCTGTTCACCCCACTCTCACGCTCGCTCGCCTCTCAACTCGCCTGTTTACACGCCCCACTGACTCGCTCGTGCCCCACAACTCGCTCACCCCCAACCCACGCACTCCCGTGTGCTTGTGCTCACCTCACAACCACTCACGTCCCGATTCCCCATCCCATCGCTCCCAACCCACATGCGCTCGCACTCACCTCCCAGCCACTCACATCCCCACCCCGTCGTCTCCTATGCACTCGCGCGTGCCCGCGCTCACCTCCCAACCCCGTTCAAACCCATCCGCGTCTTCACCCCGCTCACCCCCCGGGTCGCCGTCGTCGAACGGGACAGACGTGACTGCCATCTCGGGCCGAAATGCCCCGTCGCGGATATCCCAGATACATCTGCAGATGCACCATCCTGGGATGTCACTGGGCGACGAATCATTTATACTCCCGCCGGAGGTATGGAAACCGCTTGCGCAGAATGCCCATGAAGGTTTGCAGGTGTTTACGCTTGGGCATCTGTTGCCCCAGAGTAACGTCGAGGATGGGAATGGGCATTGGACATTCCCAGGTGAGGAGGGTGCAGCTGGATCCAGTTCTGAGTTGACCGCGGGCGGATGGCTTTCTTAACTGAGTTCTACGGCTTCCTCAAACCGCCACCAAGTCGCTCGAATCGCCCCAGCAGTGCGAGTGCAAGCGAGTTTAACATCGCAGATTTCGTGGGTAGTAATCTGGAGTATGGATGTTAGTCTTCTTCAAGATCTGGAATTGACGCAGAGAAATTGGCAGGGTGAAAAATAGATGTGCATCCAGCTGTGACCTCATTAGGGGTGCATTCCTGGAGTAGCACTGGTATTTTTTTCAGTGCAGATACTATGCTGGACTTGAGCAATCAACTTATTTCTGCATAGGACTCATCACTCCACTTAAGAAAGCGGGCAACGGTCGTGCAAGCTGGATGCAACAATGTAGGAGGTCGATCTGGGTGGCCAACGGGACGTAGATCTGGTGTGTCCCGATATCATGCAATTGGGACATCAGAATCCGGTGAAGTGATGCCGCCCCTGCTCTAAATAAGTTGTGCGGTGGCCAAGTTGGACAATTCGACAGTATGTCATCTGCATTGTCCTTCTGGTCGATGCGGCGTGGTGTGGGTTTAAACGGAGAAGGAAGAAGACGGAACGGGCAGTTCCAGCGCATCGGAACGGATTTGTATACTGACGAATGGGGCTGAAGGGAATGAAAACCTATCTCTTATCCTAGAGAAGACTCGGAGCTGCCATTAGTTCCGGAGCACTGCCAATGAGTCCTTACTGAGGACGCTAAATTTACCAACTTGAGTTATATGTAAGGCTGTGTGAATCCCGGCGACAGCCCACCATGCGAGCCTCTCGAGCACACTGAGGCAGAGGAGGTTATCATTCCCTCAGTGCCATTGGCCTTTCCGAAGGTTTTTCAACGCACTTTGACTCGGCGGCAGAAGGGGTTACTGAGAGAAACACGATCGGCGATTGACCACTGGAGAGTCACTGGTTACTAGTAGCACCGTGGATTCTTGAACAACTCCTTGGTTTGTCAGAGCACCACATTTGGCCCCTTCTAAATTTTACCAAACTGGCATTGCTATGTCAGTGCCAGAATCCATATGAACAGACCTCTCAGCATCTGTATCATTGTCCGGAATCTGCATCCCTCCATGTAGTAGGGATTACGCGTCAAATGATGGTGCATCTCCGAATTGCATTCAATTAGATCCACTGCGGGCTACTGTGGCGCATCACAACATCAAGTTCGGATCATCCTATCCTATGCATCCTACACCGAGTAAGCACCATGTGGTCACTTCCGTTGCTAGGTCCGTTCGTATGACATGCAAATAATATAGGCCGTTCAAAATCGTTTCTTACTTTGATCATCTCTCTCTGATTGTCGCCAGCACCGTACACCCCACAAATGCTTCGCCCTTCAAGGGTGGTGTGCGACTCCTTGGAATGCATCGCGGTGTTCCAGGTACAGTCCGCCGGGTCTCTTTGCAGGTGCATCACGCATGAAATGTGGCAATTGGTTCGATTCAAGATGTTGCAGCATGACACTGTATATCCCCGGGTTCGAGTCAGCCATGTGTTTGTATTTTGGGTAATTTGAGCTTCGTGGAAAAGCGTGCACATGTATGAACTCAACTCACCGGGCAGGTCAATTTACATCATCGGGAAGGACGAAAGGCTTCATCTTTATTTTTACTAACAATCATTACATGTCGGTCAAAGAGAGCCAGCCCAACTCAGGAGTGCCGATTCTTTCTGCCACTTTGACTGACGGGTCTACCGTTTCTAGGCCGGCGTGTTCAAAATATTGTACCGCGTTCTTCTTTCCTGGGATGCCGCTACCTCGGGTGTGCTTGTTCGCTTCTTGCGGTGCGTTCCAAGATCATGAGGTTCTTGACAGATGAGACTCGTGCGGGCGATAGGCACAGAAATGCAATCACATTCCTTCAATATACTTTTCTCCTCACGTGGGCCTGCTGATGTTCTGGCCAGAGACGTCAGAATATAAAGCGCCAAGGTTTTCAAAATGAAACCCCGTCATCGCGCACATCTACGTGTCCGTACGTTCGTCCATGTGGTATCGCTTCCCACTGCTCTTTCTTGGCATCGTCCTGTCTACTTCTCAATTTGTCTCCGGTCTTGGTTTGTCTTGTTCTGCCCCTCTAGGTAGCGGCACTGCGGCACCCGGGGACCCATACTGGCTCGAATCAATCCAGCATCAGGGGACGTCTCCCTTCAATCCAAACCCGAGCTCTTACCAGGTCTTCCGCAATGTCAAAGACTTTGGAGCCAAGGGTGATGGGGTCACTGATGATACAGCTGCAATCAAGTGAGCTCATTCTGCATATCCTTGTTTTGCTCTCATTGAAGTTCGCAGAGCCGCAATGTCATCGGGGGGTCGCTGCGGCGCAAAATGTGCGTCTTCGACGTATGTGGTTCCTCTGCACGTGAATTCTGTGACCAAACATGTTGCCTATAGCATCTCACCGGCAATCGTATATTTCCCTCGAGGGTGAGTATTATGCATTCAGCCATCCTACTTAATCATCCTACGCATCACTCACTGAACCATTAGCACATACCTTGTTTCGTCGGCTATCGACACCTACTACTATACGCAAATCATTGGAGACGCAAAGAACCCACCGACTCTTTTAGCAAGCCCCAATTTCAATGGATTAGCAGTAATTGGTCGGTCTTTTCAAATCCAGTGATCAGCGCAGATTGAACCCTTGATTAGATGCAGACCCTTATATTCCTAATGGCTGGGGTGCTCAGTGGTTCGTCAATCAAGACAACCTGTATGGATCTCTCCTTGACCTGTCTGTATTCTCCTAACACTGACCTTGTTGCAGCTTCCGCTCTGTCCGCAACTTGATCATTGACTTACGGCGGGTGCCATCTCAGAGCTCAGCGATCGGTTTGCACTGGCAAGTAGCTCAGGCGACTTCGTTGTTCAATGTCGTAGTTGATATGTCCACTGCTTCTGGAACGAAGCATCAAGGTAAGAAATGGACTGTCCCTTGTTAGTATGAAGTTGATGTGTGTAATAGGCGTATTCATGGAGAACGGAAGGTACGCTTTCACTCGTGGTGTATTGGTTTGGAGATAGTGATCTGTCTCCATCCTTCAAGTGGTGGTTTCATGGGAGGTGAGTGAGCATACTGCTATTCGAGCTGGCTGTTTACATATCGTCAGACGTTGTCTTCAACGGAGGTAAGTAACGACCCTAACAAAGAGGGATCCATCAAGCGAGCTTTCATCCAGGAAATATTGGAATCGAGGTCGGGAACCAACAGTTCACAGTCCGTAACCTCACAGTCAACAATGCGGTTACTGGTGAGTGGAGTCGCAATTGGGGCCAAATCGACGTTTACCAAGCATTGTTCAGCTGTATCGGGTCTCTGGAATTGGGGTCAGTCATTATACTACGACTCGAAGGATACTTTACCCAACGTTTCTCGCAGGTTTTACGTTCCAAGGAGTCACGATCAACAATTGCCAGGTAGCTTGATTCGCTTCCAGTCCGTTGAAACATTTACTTGACAAACCCCTACAGATTGGCTTTGCGTTGACGGTAGGAGGGAATACCATAGCGAGACAGGTTAAAGTGCTCTCGAGAGTCGTTAGACCACTTTTGCTCACTAAATATCTTCAGGGTACAGGCTCTGAAGTCATCGTGGATGCTGTAGTCAGCAATACATCTGTCTTCGTGCAGTCATCGAAATCAAGCAACGGAACGCTGCCATACTCTCTGGTACTCAACAATATCCAGCTGACCGATGTTCCAACTGCAGTTGGTGTCGCTGGCGGAGGCACCGTCCTTAGGGGTGGCAATACTACAATTGCCTCTTGGGCGCAGGGTAACGTGTACTCCGGAACCGGAGGTCAGAAGACTTGGACACAGGGTAATATTGTGTCGGCCAGCATGTCCTCGAGTCTCCTCAACGGCGAGGGGAAAATCTTTGGAAAAGGCCACCCCCAATATGCCAGCTACGCCACGAGCCAGATCATCAGCCTCAAAAGTCAAGGTGCAAAGGGTGACGGCAAGACCGATGATACTAGGGCTATCCAAAAGGTTTTTGACCAGGTACGGTTTATTTCCCTCAGGCGAACTGGACTTGTTCTCTCAAACAGGCTATCACATAGTATGCCGGCTGCAAGATCATCTTCTTTGATGCAGGTGTATACTATGTCACGCACACGATCACCATTCCTGCAGGATCACGTATCGTTGGGGAAGCCTGGTCCGTCATTTTGGCAGGTGGAAGAGACTTTCAATCACAGAGACACCCGCGTCCTGTCATCCGAGCCGGTACCGTTGGTTCCGAGGGCACCATGGAGATCAGCGATTTGCTCCTCACCACAGCCGGCCCTGGTGAATGATACCATTGGCTGAATGTTCCCGCAATCACAACTCACCCTATCATTCTATAGCTCCTGGGGCGATCTTGATTGAATGGAACGTCCACGAACCCGCTGGTCAACACGGCGCGGCAGGTCTCTGGGATACTCACATCCGGTAGGTGTTTCCCATCAAGCCAACGAATGTTGCTTATTACAAAACTCTTTAGGCTAGGGGGAGGTCCGTAGTACTACCATTCCCCCATGTAAGGCATAGGCTAATGCAGTTCTGTGTCTAGCTGTTGGGACCAACTTGCAATACGCTGAATGCCCATCAGGTTCTGTGCATTCTGCCTGTCAGGCTGCGTTCCTAGGCATCCACCTTACCCGACATTCAAGCGCATACTTTGAGGTTCGTAGTGTTGATAGGTTCGGCTCATAACATCCTTTCAATGATTGAACAGGGAACGTGGGTATGGACTGCAGACCATGACCTAGACGCGTCTGGTCAAACATCGGTCTTCACTGGCCGTGGTATCCTCTCGGAATCTGCTGGCCCTGTTTGGCTCATTGGCACATGTAAGTGCAGAAAATGTTTATCGTACTTTGTGCTCATGGTCATCTCACTATAGCTTGTAAGTTTCTTGTTGAGTCATATCCGTTCATAAATTGACTAGATGATATCCTTTGCAAGCGGAACACGCCGCGCTCTACCAATACAACCTGGTGCATGCTCGCAATCATTACATCGGTTTTGTGCAGACAGAGACTGTGAGTGACATCGGATTGTTGTAGTGTCAGTGAGCTCATATTGTAATGTCCCATAGCCTTACTACCAACCTGTCCCCGAGGCGCCGGCGCCGTTCGGAACCCACCCTGCTTATCATGACCCCACGTTTCCCTGCAGTATGAATGCTGCGTGGGCATTGAATATCCAATCCTCATCAAACATCACCGTTTTCGGTGAGGGGTCCGATTCATCCTGATACTCGGCTCACCGTGATTCGTACCGCATTAGGTGCCGGCTTTTACAGCTTTTTCCAGGTATGGCGCAGCTCATTTTGCGTGGCAAATTGGAACCCACATCGTTTTCGCATTTCAGAACTTTAGTCAAACTTGCATCACTTCGTTGAATTGTCAACAACAGGTCTTTAACATCGACTGTGCATCGGCACCGACCGTGACCGTATATGGCCTGTCCACCGTTGGCACGGCCTACCAGATCAGTGTGGATCACAACGGGATTGTCAATGCGAGCAGCAACCTAGATGGGTTCCAAGAGACACTAACCACTTGGCATTATTGAACACGACGAAGGATGACGGTGCTGGAGAATCGCGACGGACTGGGATGGAAACGGCGCTGTGCGTCTATTTCCGATATTCTTCCGACCTGGCATGTGGTGCACAAGGCCATTATTAGAGTGAATCTAAACTAGCTAAAGATGTGACTTTTTTTCCAATCTCCACGGGGCCACGTACATCCCTTTGATCCAACGTTGGTTAATTTGCTGAGGGAGTCAATATTTTTAACCACCGAGTCAAAGGTAAGCCCCCGCAGAGTTTGAAACCTTTGTTCCAGTCTGCTGAGTGATTGAACATGTTTCTCGTTCGCGGTCTCTATTACGGTATGTAGTGGCCTGACTCGGACTCCGAGGCTGCAACCGGATGACGTACCCGAGTCGGGTATGATGAACGTGTCATATTCGGCAAAGAGGCTTAGTATGGAATCGTATTGAGAGAGGTTGTATCAGGCAGGCTTCTTCAGCGAGTGCGTTGCGTGACGTTGACTAAGTTGCCAATGAGTCACTTAGGCTATCATTGTCACGATTCCGGGCAAAACGTTGTTTGTACATGTTAGGATCGAAGGGTGTTGCCAAGCAAGGTCAAACGAACGACTGACTCTGACTGATTCAAGATGAGTTTTTGATTGAATTGATTGATCTCTGTTTATGACAAACATAAATAACACGTCCCGCAATTTCTCGAGGTGACAGTCATGTCCGCTTGAGCCACTGAGGTCCAAGTAGACTCTCGAACGCCTCGAGCAACGCGTAACTTCTCTGTCGCCTTCATCACTACCGTCACAGATATCATCGCGGCGGCAATGGAAACAACTGAAGAGTTGCAACAACTCGAAATAACTGCTCTCAAGTCTATCTATGATCAAGATTTCTTTGAACCCCCTCCACCCAAGGCATGGAAGGTGCATTCGTTTCGCGCCTCGATCAGACATGCACGTTTTGATCGTTCCTAAGGCTGCAGCTAGGCTGCCCGAATTCATCATCAAGGTCGTTCATCCAGATCCACTGCATGCACCCAAGGTTTACTTTCATCTTCATACCAAGTAGTCTCTGCCTTTACCCATTTTCCAGAATCATCACTGACTAGGAAGTAGATTTCCAAAAACATACCCCACACTCGCCACTCCCATATTTATGGTCCAGAGACCGATTCGCGGTTTAAATCATGATGTTGAAGTGGCACTATCCAAGGTTATCCATGCGGAAGCTCAGAAGTTGCGAGGGTCAGAGATGGTCTTTCAGGTCCGCTGTTCCAATATCTGGTTTGTTTTGAAACAAACGCCCAGAGTTTTTGCTTAGATCATCACGACGGCTCAAGAATGGGTAGCTGACCGCGTTCAGCCACCGAGTGAAGCTTCTGGTTCGCTCGCCACGGAGATGACGAAACGTGCAATCCAGGCAGAGCGTGTAGGCTTATGTTTCGAGCTTGTTGAGCGCAATGGTTCTGAAAATGTTGCATTAGGAACGACGGGAAAGGGAGGAGGCTGAGGCTGAGCGTCAGTCTGAGCTTGCTGCTCGGGTCGCGGAGCAACTTCAGGAACAGCTTCAAGCAGATGCACAAAAACATCTCATCGCGAAAGAAATGCAATATAAAGCAGCTCGGAGAAGAGCCCAGTCTGATGCCACCGAAGTACCGTCGGTCGGTGACACATTGACGGAATCATTCCCTGTCGAGGTAGAGTTCAAGGGTATACGCTTCAATGCCGTGAAGATGTTCCATCCTCGTAAAGGTTTGTTCATTCTTCTAGTCCATGTTTGTATTCAAGCAATGCTGCAGAGTGTCTGGGTGTGACCTACCTCGCCGATCCTTTGTGTGACGATGTCCATGCCACGCTTCCTCTGGAAGTGCACACGATTGGGTTCAATTCCGAATACTATGCCAGTTCTCAAGGTAACTATCTCAACCCTTCTTCTTGTACTCTCAACCAATACATTCGCTTCCAGGCAGGAAGAAGCTCGCACAGGTCGAGGCCGAGATTCAACGTCTTATGAATGTACACCATCCGAACTTGTTAAGCGTCCTTGCTGTCAAGCTTTCGCTTCCTCACCTTGGTCCTCCCCGGTTGACGATCTTATCTGAACAACGACCTGCCCTTACACTACAAGACGTTTTAGAGGATTGCGACAGCCTTCGAGAGGACAGAGCTTCTGTAAGATGTGCCGCGCTTCCGCTGCAACTAATAGTCTCACCAATGATTGATGCATAGGAATACCTTGCTCAGATACTGTCCGCGTTAAATGCCGTACACTCTAGTGATCTCGTTCATCGAGGTATGTCCTTTGTCTCAGAATCATTTCATCACCTTGCGACGTGTCTCTTCAACAGGCCTTGATACCACGTGTATCTTCCTTGCAACCCGCGAGAACAAAAGTCTTTCCAAGCTTGTCAAAGTGGGGAAAGTGGGTTTTCATGCCCGATTGAAAGACCTACACAGGTCGAACCCTTTTTCTTCGAGCTTAGCACTCATCAATGACGAGCATTCCATCCCGGACGCTTGGTATGAATTAGCCAAATATTTATCTCGGATCCATTAATATATCCCACATTAGGCTATCAAAGGAAGTCCTTGACTCCCCATTGTCATACACGAAGGGCCGCGATATCCACAGCGTCGGTGTAGTATTCCTACAGATGCTCCACGGACAAGGCGTGATACAAAAGTTCGGTGGCCCGCGTGAAGCCCTCCAAGCTGGTATGTATTTTCTCGTTACCTGATTCGGCTCAATGGATGAACTATCTGCAGCATCTATATCACCTACTTTACAGGTCACCGGGTTGAATTTGCTCTCCTCCAGCAAAAAGTCTCAGGTATCCTGCTTGAGCCTTCTTGCAGATCTCGCGTCGATGTCTCTTACCTCCCCGACACGTGCCAATACGCCGTCGATCCCAGTACCGGGACCGGGGACACCGATGGGAAATGGGAATCATTATGGGACTTCACCTGATAAAGACTATTTCCGTGTTCATCCTAGTATCAGACAAGCAAGTAGATGGAAGGAAGACTGGGAAGAACTGGAGTTATTGGTATGCAACTGATCTATCGAGCAGCGACTGCGCTGACACAAACGACCTGTAGGGGAGAGGTGCATTTGGGTCAGTCGTGAAAGCACGCAATAGGATTGACTCTCGCATATATGCCGGTTCGTGACAGTATTTCAAAGCTACATCTCGTCACACCCTCATCGATGTTCACAGTGAAGAAGATTCGCCTTCGCACCGATCAGAGTGACATTAAAATCTTCCGTGAGGTAAATGCATTAAGTCGGCTTTCTCATCGCTTCATTGTGCGGTATTACACGACATGGGTTGAGACTGCCGAGGTTGTTACCTCGGGCCCATCCTCTGGTTCCGAAACTGCTTCTGATTCTGGCACAGAGGGTAACATGACTTCCGTCCCTCACTCCCTTGAACGGTACGAGAAATCGGACCCATTCAGCATCGATTTGAGCGACTTGGATGATTACGGAGGTTCTGGGAGCAGGTCATCGTTCCCTAGCATCCACTTCACCATGTCTGATGTGAACGACGAGAAAGATGAGGACGAGGATGATAGCGACGATGGGTTTGCACACCTCTTCACGTCAGAGTATGCAGAGGATACGGATGTGAAACCACCACCTGTCTTGCCCAGAACATTATACATTCAGATGGTGCGTATTTTGACCTCCTGAACCGGATGATGACCCTTCTGAATCTGCTGTATATGTATCCAGGAATTCGTGGAACGCCAGACTTTGAAAGAAGTAAGTACGATACAGTTCTTATGCCATCATGTTGGCTGATTGATTTTACCAGAGGGTGGCTGAGGGTTTGTCGGAAGAGGAGGCCTGGCGCCTATTCAATCAAATCTTGGAGGCATTGGTGCACATGGGCAGTATGGGAATAGTTGGTTGCCTTGTTCTATGTTTAGTGTCCACCACTAATCCTCTTCACCCACTCAGCTGCACAGAGACATCAAATTAACGAATATCTTTATTGGTAGGTTCCTGCTTCGATGTCTAGATCTGCTAATTGCTAAAACGGCATATAGATGGGAAAGGCGACTGCAAAGGTGATTGGTTACATAAATGGATACGTTAGTATTGACCCAAGTACCCACTCTGGTTCAAAGTTGGAGACTTTGGTCTAGCTACGTCGAGTCTTGCAGCTGTCGATCCTTCGGACTTGTCCCCACAAGTAGCGCAGTCGGACTCGGACCTCACTCTAGGCAAGCGCAGCATTGTTGGTGGCTACAGCCTCCGCGAGCTAACCCCCATCCAGAAGTAGGAACGAAACTATACATCGCTCCCGAGGTCTTTTCGCGTAAGAAGGGGCCCAGGAATCATAACAAGGCCGACATTTATAGTCTGGGGGTGAGCTTTGATTCCAGCATTTCCGTAACCCTGCCAAAGTCTACCAGATAGTGTTCTTTGAAATGAATTACCCGTTTTCCACGGCAGCGGAGCGCATTGCTGTCATTGAGGATCTACGGAAGCCTGAAGTTTACTTACCTCGTGATTGGGAAACACATCGCACAAGACAGAAAGAAAGTGGGTAATTTTTGTGGGGGCAGTGGTATTCGTCTCACGTCGTTTAGTTATCTCGTGGCTCCTTCGCCACGATCCTGCAAAGCGACCGAGCGCTCTTGAACTTTCGCAAAGCTCGTTGTTGCCGCCTAGGGTAGAAGATGAATACTTCAGGGAAGCTTTAAGGATGATATGCAAGTACTGTCACTGATTTAATTTCTATTCCTCTGAATCTCTCTTTTCTCGGCAGCCGCGCCAGAATCGACACATTATCAGACTCTGCTCTCAGTACTGTTCAAACGACCAGCTAGCCAAAATAGCCAAACGAGAAGTCTGCTTTACGATCTCGAAGCTGATATTCCCGAACATGCAAACTTGAACACTATCGTTGAAGATGGAATAAAAGCTATATTTCGTCTTCATGGAGCTGTTGATATTGAACCGCCTCTATTGATCCCTTCAACGGATCCGGAAGAGAACGAACCGCGGGCTACGTTCATCGACCGACACGGCGATGTCATTTTCCTACCTAGTCAGGCGTTGATCCCTTTCGCGAGGCTGGCTGCGAGAAATGGTGTGAAGCGGATCAAACGTTTTCATATCATGAACACCTATCGCCCTAAGTAGCTCAATTTTGCATCTCTGGACAACCTCCCTATGTTGACTTATCGGTTCCATAGCCCCGTTCCCGGACACCCCATAATGGTGAAAGCTGCTGTTCTAGATATTATCACCCCAGATATGAAGAGTGGCATGATTGCAGCGGCAGCAGAGATAATACTGCTTCTCAGCGAATGTCTTCGCAGCTTCCCAAACCTTGCCCAGAGTTATGAAATCCATGTCTCTCACTCCAGAAGTGAGTCGTTTTTCTGATTTCTGTTCGTTGCCTTGACTTTGTTCCAGTTGTCGAACTGACCCTAAGCCGAGTCCCAGACGACCTGCGACCGTCAGTGATGGATATCATGAATCAGTCTAAATCTTCCTCATCCCAGAAGCGAGCAGCTTTATTGAAGAAAGGACTCTTACGGAGCACTGCGGATGAACTAGAAATATTCGCAGAAATTCACGAGGATATCGATGGATTGCTGACGAAACTCGAGAAAGTCTCTCCTTCCTTACTCGCCGTCTTGAAGCCCTCAGTGGAGGAAATCAAGCAGAGTATCCAACACGCCACATCCGCAGGTTTCAATGGTCCGATATACCTCCGTCCTCTGATGTGGGCCGCACACCATGCACATTTCAATGATGGACTTCGACTGGAAGTGGTACGGCGTACGAGACGTCAGGACGTCCTTGCAGCCGCCGGTCGGTCAGTGCTTTCATCCATTGAAGTACTTCCAGATGGCCTACAAATTTGTACAGATACGATAAATTGATTGCTCAGTACTCTGCTGCAAAAACAAAGAGAGACCCAATCTGTGCGTTCGCTGTTCAGATAGCCTTTGACAAGATCACCGTTTCTCTCGCGGCATTCCAAAGCACGGCAGTGAAAGCTCTCGTCAAGGAGCAGCGATCCTTTGGTTTCTGGAGCCCTCGGAGGTGTGACGTGTATATCATGTCGTATCAGCCAGGGCACCTTCAAGACAGGCTGGAGGTTGCGGCGCTGCTCTGGCAGAACAATATCAGTGCTGATATTATGTACGACGCGACACTGGCAGAAGCTGAGAACGAAAGTCATGTTGATCTGTGCGCTCGCGAAGGAATTCTGTAAGCTGTTGGTTTGCTTGCGATGTGTCGATGTGACTTGAAAGGGATCTACTCAGGTTTGCATTGTACCCGCGGCCGCGCACGCTTCGTCGCGAGCAAGCGGCGTTCAAGGTCAAGAGCATTCTTAGAGGGATGGAGTACGAAGGTGGGACTTGAGACTACCCCAGTTTGGGGGTCTGTACTGAGATAGACATCCATCTAGTATCTCGTCAGGATCTGGTCAGTTGGCTGCACCAGCAAATTGCTGAACAGAAGCGCATCGATTTGTCCACGTCGGGGACGATTGGCAATCCAAGCGCCGTTCCAGCCAGTTCCGGCAGTAAAGATACCTCGAGCGGCGGCGGGGATATTCAACTCCTGCTTCCTCTCGACACGAAGAAGCAGCGAAAGCAGGTGAAACAGATCTTGCTCGAAAGAGGTATGCATGCGAACGTTTTCACGCCATCGGATACATGTCCCGTGACCGGACGTCTGATCATGAATACATTCTCCAACCGACAGCTTACGAGCGCGGTGCGCATCTCAAGGCGGCGATGACCAGCGGCATACCGATGCTCGCGATCGACGTGCCCAGCGCGGTATTCGACACTCTGGTCAGAAGCTCGAACTGGATTCAGGACGAAGATGTATGGAAGACGATCGTGGCGAGCATGCCGGCGCTGCAAACGGCGTACGCGTTACAACTGCGGGAAGCGGTAGCCAAGCGCAAGGCCGAAGGACACCCATTTGTGATATTGTATGCTACTCGAGAGGAACGGATCCAGATACTCGGTTTGTCGTCGCATGGCTTGTCCTAGCCCTTCCTACCACTCACTGAGTACTGTGTCGTTGCTGTTGTTGTTGCTGTTATTTCTAAACCGGTGTTCGCATCATCGGTACTTGGCTTGGTGATGTTGTTGTATCATGTATTTCGAAAGTGATGATGTGGTGTGATGAAGGATTATTGTACTTTTTTTTTTTTACTACGGCCTATCTGTCGTATCAATATCAATCGATCATACACGCTATGTACATCTTGCCGCTCTACCACTCATGGCACAGCCTGTTCACGTTTACATAGCCACGACCAAGCGTGATGCGTGATGTGCGATTCAAAGACTCATACCTCAAGCGAGCGATGAGCATCAAGGCTCTTCTTTTTTTCTTCTTCCTTCGACGCCTTTCGACGACACTCATAAGTGAGCTCCTCTACTGTTCCACCCGAAATTACTGAAATTTGAAACAGGGTTAAACGTTAACCCGTGACGAGCGCACGAGGCGCCATGTATCCGGGAGAATGGAATCCCACAGCCCATATGTAATTGGGCATAGGGTAATGAAGTAATGTTTAGGGTACGCCTCCACTGGAGCGGGGAGTCCACGACGGCACAGGCAGAGTCACAGGCAGAGTCACAGGCAGATGCAGATGCAGATGCGTGAGGCCAACACGCTGCATGGGGAGATAATGAACTCCTATCACCCTTTCGAGTATAAGGGGAACGGGTTACCGTCCCTTGACAAGGTGGAGCCTCCCCTCCCCCTCCCCCTCTGCAAAGCACGGCGGCGATGGGCAACTTTTTCGAAGACCTTGCCCACTCTGTGCTAGAGTCTACGTTGACCGCGGAAGAGCAAACGGCTCTCAAGGTGCGCAGCATGTTTTGCAGCCGCCCCCCTTGTTCACCGACCACTGAATGCAACGTGTGCAGGCAAAGTTTCACAAACTAAAACGAGACGTGATCGAGGACGTCCGCCATGTTTTTCCTCACGGACAGATACTGGTGAGCGTTTCTATCCTAAGCGATCATAGATTCGCCGTCTGTTGAAACAAGGAACGGTTGATCCGATCGGTCAGCCCACAAGTAGTGGCCGAGGTATCAGGATCAAGTTACCGCCCGGACCTGCGGGGGATAGTTCGGGGGATACCGCTGATGTAAGTGCACCACGTTGATTTCGCCTGGTGTTTTGTTTTGGCTTACCTGCTGTGTAGGAGTCTGGTCTACCTGCATTGCCAGACGTCATGGAAGTTTTCAATACCTATGCCAACAACGAACTTCCCACCTACCTTGTACATGTCCCAGAGAAGAGGCTCGTATCCCGCCAAGAAGTGAAGAAAATGTTCCGCCGCGAAATGATGGCAGTTACTGAAGCGGACATAGCCAAAGTTGTCGAGGAAGCAGCAGGTCGTTCGGTGCCTACAAGGGAGGAAGCGATCAGGGCCCTCGTGAGAAGAAAGCTCAAGTACGCCACGTTCTCCCACCGGTGGATCGAACGAGGCGAACCGACTTTCCGCGATATCATGATGTCGTTCCAACCTGCGGGATATGCCAAGCTCGTGAATTTTTGCAAAAAAGCTGCAGAATATGGTTGCTCTCTCGCTTGGTCGGACACGTGCTGTATCAACAAGGACAGCAGCACAGAGCTGGAAGAAGCTATTCGATCCATGTTCAAGTGGTATCGTGACGCCCATGTGTGCATTGCATACTTGGCAGAAGCGACGTCCATTGACGACCTTGACAACGACGTTTGGTTCACCCGTGGGTGGACATTGCAGGAACTGCTGGCTCCTCGGACGATGAAGTTCTATGGTAAAGGTTGGGTACCTCTCAGCAACAGCGTCAACGATAAGCAAGACACCCACATGTTAGACGCACTTTCGCGGGCAACAGGTATCCCTCACCATGACCTACGCTATTTCCGTCCCGGAACGCGAAACGTTCACGAAAAGATGATGTGGGCAGCGAACCGAACGACAACTCGGGTGGAGGACATCGCTTACTGTCTCATTGGACTCTTCGATGTGAGCCTGACGATCGCATACGGGGAGGGGCAACGCGCCTTTTATAGGTTGATGGAGGCAATCATCGATAGATGTGGGGAATGGGAGATCATGGCGTGGGCAGGCCGTCCATCCGCTGACAGTGCCGCCCTCCCAGAGTCACCTCGTTGCTACAGGGCGCTCGGCGAAGCTTGCGCCACGACGACAAGCAGCGTAAGTAAGGACAACGGACTCGGCCAGCGAGCATGGCGCGGTGACAGGCACTTTATCATGACTAAGCGAGGTTTGCAACTCAAACTGCTCGTCGTAGATCTCCCATCATCTTCTATGAAGCTGTTCGAGGGAGCAGGAGAAAAGGGCGTGGAATGCACACGGTACGGCAAGTGCACGGTCGGTGTTGTAGATTCGTGGCGCTTCGACACCAACGGACAGGGAATCTTGAGGCCAAAGCAAGACCACTTGTGCTTGCTGCTGCGCTCGGATCCTTTTGATCCTTGTGCGGAATGGGAGAAAGTGTCGACGACGGAGCTACTCTTTGTCCGGACGGATGTCGAGGTGAAGAAGGACCTGAGTATGCTATGGCTGTAGGAGTATGGTGCATGATTCGTCCCCCGAGCCTTTGTTGTCATGTAAAGTGTGTGGTTTTAGAATTCTTGGTGTCCTAGTGATCATTTTCTTTCACGATCATTTACTTGGTGACAATAGATCCTGTGTAACCTACGGGAAGCGTGCCCAGATAAGATACGTCGCCGAAGCTTCTTTGCTCCCGGAGCAGGTCAGCTGGCAGATGCCATCGAATGTGGACTTTCGGATTTGGGTTGGATCGATTTGAAGGAAATTCAGCACACGTGTCAGTTCAAGTTACTAGTGGTTTTGGAAAACTCGTACAAATTAAATTACATCTCGTTTTCACTGTCAGTCAACCGTAACGTGGATCACGACGTGTCTGGATCCTTCTCTCTCAATCGGCTGGTCATGGTCGTACGTTCTCTCGCTCTGTGTCAGTACAACTAGGAGGCTGGAAAGGAGAACCAACCATTCTACGCCTTGTCAACTCGTGTGTGGTATGTGAAGCACAGCCGACACGTTGTTTACGTATTTACACAGCCGTTTCACACGACTCGCTCGCGATTTGAGCCCAAGTTTGCCCTGGGACCATGCTTTTCGTGAACCTTGAGTTAACTTTAGTGTGGGTAGAGCCCTCGGTATTCAGGGAATCATGTCGCATGTTCCACCGCAGCCCTCAGCATTGCTTTATAGTCCAGGTGAGCTGAGAGATGGGTGAATATCCGATATTAAACATACCGCACTTGAACACATGGCCCCCCTCAATTCACCTCTCTCGGACAACAAGTTTACTCTCAACGCCTGGGGAGTCGCTGGTATCTTTGGTGGTGAAGAAGCCATCTCGACCGTGGCTCTCATTCCACTTTACCAGGGGAGGCGCTGGCTTGGATGGTACAACTCCCCGGGCAGTTTGAACGTCGCAAGACACTTTGGCAACCTTGCGCGATCCCACTTTTGGCAACGGGTATTCCCTCACATATCCAAATCACCAGCTGTCCTGTTCGGCTTCGATGGTGAAGTGGGTCCAAGGTACACCGCTGCCATGTCTGGAACAGAAATGCAGACGGGTCATTTGGGCTATCTGGCGGTAGAGCGATGCAAGGAGGTTAGGGAGGAGACAGTGATTGAAGGGAGAGAAACGACACCCGCACGCGTTGCACTCATCGACGTGGGCGACGTTGACTACGACCACAATGTCCCGCGTTTATCCAAATTCAATGCCTTCCTTGCCCTCATCCCGATCACGGTCAGCATCACGACATGTGTCATGTGCGCTTTGGTGCAGGACTGGTATAGCTTTTCTGTAATCCTAGTCGGCATTATCGCTAGCGGCCTTGCTAGTATTGCACTCGGCTCAGGAAAGCTTGTTCTGAAGTCCGTCAACAAGCCTGCCCAGGGATCACCCGCGGGAGATGGGACACTCGTTCCAGTGGTTTGGGAAGATATGGTGGTTGTGGTCAAGGGCGCCGAAAACGCTGTCAATGCCATCACGAAAGGAAAGTTTGGATTGGTACTCGCGGACGGGTTTTCGACGCACGCCATTGGCATATGCTCACTCCTGCTCATCCTCGAATTCTTGGCCCAACTCTTCCTCATTCCCCAAGGACACCTCTTCGGCCAGCTCATGTTCGTCATCTCGCTCTGCGTATCCTGGGTGTACAATTTCCACACCTCTTCGTTCAGAAGGGAGACCCTCCAAGCGAACGTGCTATTTCGAAAGCTGGGTAACCCACGGATTCGCAAATTCTGCGTCGGGACCAGGACAACGATGGCCGTCTTCGTCGCTCTCCTTGTTTTTCATGGCGTATCCAATACTTCCCCTGCTGCTGTCCAAGGGGTGCTACGTACTTTCCTTCCGAACGATACTGTTGTGTGGGGAAAGTGGAGGGAGAGGGTTGCTCGACAGGTGTGCGATAAGTCGCTATCCATATCCTGCCTCGAACTAGACGGAGAGGGAGATGAGAATGACCTCACGGAGTCTCAGAAAACGCTGCTGGCTACACTCCTTCGTGATGCAAGCGCGGCATATGATGGGTACAAATTGGAGGTTCTTGGCAAGCAGAGTTGAACGGTCAACTTTTATTTGGTCTTGTCGTGCTTTTAACCTCCTTTGTTCACGTCTTTCATGTACTGCTATGTCGATCTTGACATAGCGATCATGATACTCTAGCATTGGCTAACCAGCATTTGGTGGTACACCAACTTTATTTCCAGATGCCAGGTTATATATTGGATTCAGTCAAGGTCTCCCGTGCATGAAACAGAACGAGTCCAGTCACTCGTTGCCTTGAAACATATCCCTTGCGCACGTGAACAAAAAAGGTCAAGACCGCCTGTTGCACTGATCACGTCTTCGTCTTCCACCATCCCTTTCCAGGTGCGCCTCATGACTTCTTGCAAGTCATCACAAACGTCTCGCAGGTCCACGTGCCTTTGAGGGTCCCCGACCCACGTGAGCCGAAAAGCTCACTGATAGGGGGCTGAGCAACGTTGGTCATGTCAACGTACGTCGTCGTCAAGAATACCTTGAGGAATCCGGAGTCGGTCTCTCCTCCTGGGGGGAGGTAGAACTCGATGGAGTCTGTGCCGAACCCTCCGTATCCGAGTGTGAACAACGACGGCCTATCGTCTCCTTTGTTCCGTTTGAGAGGCGCAAGCATTGTGGGCGATGGTGGAATATACCAAGACTATGGGCGACGCCATTAACGAGGGACGAGGGACAAGGTTAGTCAGGCTGATTCAATGCAAGGTATAAAGCAAACACACCTGAACGCTGTAGTCCGAGGGGTCGAAATAGAAAAAATAGGGAAACAGGTCGACCTCGGAAACGTTTTCCAAGGTAAGACAGTACCGCGAGTCAAGATCAGTGACTATCGCTTCTTTCACGTCAACACCCGAATACGACGCGCGAGGAACTTCCAGGAGGTCATCACCGACAGGACTGGACTCGGTTCCGATGACTCCGACGCGGTTCAGCCGCATCTTCACTTTTCCAGAAAAGCTGGCTGCGGCACCGTCTGAACGATACAGGTAAGAATTGAAGTTTGCGACTGCGTCAAGCATGTTTATCACTCGTCTGACATCTGCATCAAAACAAACGAAGCGGTTCGAGTACGCGCGAATCAGCGGGTCAAAGCGTTCGAGCTTCCATTTTTCAGAATCGATTTGATATAAAGCAGCCTCTGCTGGTTCGTCCGCAGGGATGACAGTAACATGAGTGCCTAAGGGATGAAGGGAAGAGTGCACCCTTAGTGTGGGGTGATGCCATCGCGACACGGTGGCTCTCGCGTCGGTAATGTCATTAAGGCTCCCCTCGAGCATGGTGTCAAAAGCGCGAACCTTCTTCGCCTTGAGGACGGACGTCTGGGTAGAAGACATGACGGTAAACTCTGTGCCCTCGACGATGCCATGGATACTGCCCGCTGAGACATGTAGTCTATTTCTCTTCTTTGAGACCTTGAACGTCGTTACCCCGTCGCGAAGCGTGTTAACACTAAAGAGAAGCCGGTCCTTGTTCGTTCCTTCGCACTGGGGGTGCTGATCCTTCCGTTTTAGGTCCAACATCTCGAACAACTTGACGTAGCTAGTGTCATGGAGACTGTGAGCGCGCAAGCATTCTATCAGCGCAGCCGTGAACAGGCCGCTTGACGCGTCCTTTGCATGAGGGTCTTCCAACGCGTGCTCGCCTGGACGACATGCAGCAAGGAGGACGTGAGATTCCATAGCTCTGTATTGAAAGCCTGTTTGTGCCAAAGTTTTTGCTGCGCGAGCGCAAGGTTCCGGGACGGATGACCAAATATCTCGATCAAGATCTGCAGGCGGACTCGGACCAGCAGGCGGCGGGATATACCTAGCGCGTAGAGTCTTTTCCGCTCGCGCAAGACCACCTGAGTGACAGCAGTCGAAGATGGCAACCTAGAAGAGCCATCCTCGATGAAGGGCACTGAATTTTAACAAGAGAGGGATAGACATACGATGTTGTCACCCTTCTCAAAGGCAAGGTTGCGCATGAGCGCATCCATCCTGCGATCAGAGATACCCCAGATTTCCTCTCCGTCGTCTCCGTCTGTATAGACGTCGTAGGGGCAGAGGGTCTCGATCTTGTTGTCCTCCGTCACCCATCCCGGAGGAGCGTCCACTTGACTACCATGACCCGCGAAAAAGAAAACGATCGCGTCGTCCCGTTGGATGTCCGCATTTCTGACAAGAAATTGGTCGAATCGTCTCAATATCTCTCCTTGACTCGCTTCTTCGTTTGCGAGAAACGTGATCTGCGATGAAGGCACGCCGAGCACGCCGGTCAGAAAGCGCACGAATCGGTGTCCGTCGTTTTTGCACCCCGTGAGATGTTGGAATTCTGGGGACTTGTATTCGTCGATCGCAACCACGAGAGCGAATATGCGTGGCGCCGTTGATGCTGGCACCTCGAGACCATCGATATTGTCGATGCTGTTCACGATCATTCGTCATCTGGACATGCGTAAAACGGTGCGGGGAGCTCAACTGACCCGGTCTCTGTGTCGATCATCATGGATCTGCACAGATATCGATATCGAAACGTCAATGACACCTTCGACGACGGAGTTGGATTACTAGAGTCACTCCACTGCTCGTCTGGTGTCGACGTCACTGTCAAGTCTCGGAATAGGGATGAGTTACTTGTAGAGGCTTGTATGGCTGCCAGCGGTTTTTGTTGCCTGTCAGTCAGTTCCGAGTCAGCCCAGAATCAGCAAGATCGACATCCTTCAACCCGAGGGGTTCCATACAGCTTATTGAGGAAACATTACCGCATTCGCTGGCCCGGTTGTCACTGTTCAAGTCATACATGGAACACTCAAGGACAAGACGGTGGGTAGGACGCCGAATGGTTGCCGAATACTACAATTGAGCGTTGAACGTGGAGCTCTGGTGACGCACGCAGCCTCGCCGTGCTGTAGAGACATCACTGTGCGATCGTGGTCGTTGCTGTATAGCGCACCGGCCCCCGTGCTGTATGTACTATACCAATGCGACGCCGACGTCTTCAATTGACACTGTCAGAACAAAAGGGGACTTGATGAATCACGCAGGGTGCCTTGTCACTAGGCTGTAACGACTTCGCACGTAGGGCAGTGTACATACAGCAACCTAGGTTCGGACGTGACAGGTTTTCGTGGGTGCACAGGTTATCGACACGATATGGACACGTACATTACAATTTCAAACCACACCATCGACTCCCAAGTCATACACGCCATCCAAGAACGCAATACAGCTCTCCACTACAATAAGTGCTTTACATACCAATCATGCTCGAGTACCAGCGCATCCTTGATGTTGTCCGCTTGGTGGAAGTGATGACCCTCTCCAGTGTAAAACTTGTGGTCAACAGGCACCGAAGGCGCATCCTTGGCGATCTCGTCCAGGAAGCGTTGGGCCACCTCAACGGGAACAACGCCGTCGGCTTTACCGTGCAGCATCTACGGAAACAATAACGATGAGGTCGACACGCACAGCCGAGGCCAGAAATGAAAGGCACAATGCGTCACGTACGAGCAACGGCACACTAAAGTTCACCTGTCCAGTATTTGGATTGACGATGTTCTTGATTGGGTTCCGTGAGTCCCAGGCCTCATCGTCTGGAAGGCTGCCAAAGAGCGTGTACATGTACTGGGACTCGAACTTTTCAATGATTTTGGTGAGGTATGTGGGATCGGCGACACCCCCGAACGCGGAGCAAGCGGCCTTGTAGTATTTCGGGTTCGGGGCAAAAGTCAACGAGGAGAGCGTGGTGTAGCCGCCTGCAGAACCACCCCGGATGGCCACACGCTTCTCGTCGATGAAGGAATACGGCGCAGCAGACAGAATCGTGGCTGCTTCCTCGCAGTCCGCGACGTCGTAAATCCCCCAGTTACCGTTGAGAAGCTCGCTGGGAGTGGTCAGCTCAATTAGAATCATGGGAAGGTTTGTGTGGCATCCTTACATATACTCTCGACCGTATCCAGAGGATCCACGATAGTTGACGTCTAACCTGTCAGCAGGCCGTCAGACAGCATGCTCACAGGTATGTCTCCCACGCTGTACTTACCAAGCGAACCCACGACTGGTGTAGAACATCTTAGCCCAGTTTAACGCTTGAGGCTCCAGTCCAGTAGGGCCTCCGTGCACGCCAACGATACAAGGCGGCTTTTCCCCGGGGATACTTGATCCGGAATAGTCTGGATTGTAGGGACCGTAGTAGACGACGTAAATCGTATGCCCATCAGACGCCTCCAGTGGTTTTGGGTCAGGTGTTGAAATGTACTTGTCCAATGGCGAAGGCTCCGCGCTGGGCTTGAGAACTTCAAACTTCGCAGTGTATGAACCGGACGAGCCAGAAATTGTCCCCAAGATAACTCCCCCTGGTGACGAGCTCTTAATCCCTGTGAAGACGAATGTATTCGCGTCCAAAGGACGGAGGTGCTGAGCGACTGCAAAGTCAAAGTCCATAATCTGAACAGGCTCGCTGGACCCCGCGAGGTCAATGACGAATAGGATGTTCTTCCCACCCTCGAACGCGGTGAATGCACCGTATTTGCCACCATCCAAGATTGCGTAGGGGTACAGCCCGAGCCACCATGCCGGTTCGGCAAAGTCCTGTTCTCGCGGTGCCTTCAAGACGGGTTTCGACTGCTGCGTCTCCGTGTCGAATATGAACGGATTCTGGAACTGGTTGACCCCATCCGATGTATACAAAAGGGTGGTGTCGTTAATCCAGGCGGGGAACGTCGCCGATACCTTCCCCTTTTTACCCGCGACGGACACACGGTCCGAGATACCAATGTCGTCCCCGCTGGTGGCAACATCGGCAACGTAGATTATGCCACCTTCCCATGGCATATCGGGCAGAAACCATTCCTGCCAGGCGATCTTGGTTCCGGAGGGATTGAACATCGGAGTGGCATAGAAATCCGCACCGTGGGTGAGAATACCCACAGTGGCCTTCTTGGTATCGACGACGCAGAGCGTATTGACGACATTTTCTGGGGTCTTTCCAGTGGGGTCGTCGGTATGATCTTCCCGTATCGTAACCAATAAGTGGGTCTCCTTGGGATGGACCGCAAAGTTGGCATATCTCCACTTGGGGTTTACTGTCGACAACAAATATTGAGCAAGCATGTAATGAGTGGAAGGTGAGGGCATTCGTACCAGGAGTGACTCGTCGAACGACCACTGGGTCTTCCGTAAGGTTGATGGCGTAGATGCTATTGTCAGGATTGGAAGTATCCCCGGAGTCGTTTGAGAAGTAGATGGTGCCATCATAAACGATTGCAGGGGCGCCTCCGTAATCATGTACAAAGTCTCTCGCGCTGTACGGCGACGGCAGGACATCCTCGTTGGTACATGTATCAACGATGACACAGCGACCGCTATCCTTAGGCCGTTCCTCAAGATGATAAACGACGTGCGTGATAGGATCAACCAGCACATCGTCAAACACGATATTCTGTTATGATCGTAATCTTTCGACGTTCAGGGCAAGGACCGAGGGCACGTACATCAGATATGACGGTGTCAGAGGTGATGAGTGAGTCCCATGTTCCATATGGCGCCGTCTTTTCGGACATGTTTGCTTGTAAACTGAGAGTGGTGGTGAAAGAGCTGGTTGAGAGACGAGTTCAGAGATTTTTATACTGCGCCTGAGGTGATGATGATGAAAAGACCTCTATAGAATGGGAACCCGAGGCACCCGATTTACAACGGCATGAATTGAGGTCTACTCCATTAAGAAACTGTGAAGGCCGCTTGATACTGTAATAGAAGATTGCTGCGCCCGTGCTAGAAGCATGTTGAGTTGTTCGGTTCCTCGCTCTGAAGTGTAGAATGATCAGTGACAACAGGCTTCCGGCATGCTGCAATAGAGTCGCCAAGCGATAACGTTAAAATACCGTCTTTGCGGTCTGGCAGTGGGCCCGAACACATCCGTCCCCTAAGTTCGTTGACTCATCCTACAATTTTGTGCTCCGTTTTCGCACTCGGCAAACTACCAGCTGTAGTGCTGGTCCCCTGACTTCTCTACCGAACCGAGCTCTATTAGATGTACAAGCTCTTCGGCAGTTTTCCGGAAGCATGACCAGCAAGTGTACACGATGCAGAGTCCGATAGATGACGTGTCCAACCCGGAGACGGGAAAGTCGAATGCCAGCAGCGCCTGCGCTGGTAGGAATTGGTGTGCCTGTGCAGGTGGAACAACAGCGTCCTCTTCGGCTTCCGAGCCAGCTACGCACGAAAGAAGAGTAACGTGACACCGAGACTTCAGTCTCGCTCGACATGTTTCCATACCAAAGCTTAACCGTAGACAAGATTGCGGAGGTACCAGAGGAGAATATTGAATTGAAGTTTTACACTGGTGAGGATCATCGCTGTCACCTCGCGCCCACGATCAAGGGCTCGCCCGGCGATCAAGACCGTCTGCATGGTCTGTGCCAGATCTCCGGGGACTACTACCAGTGGCCTTTGTTCGGGATGCGCAAGCACCTGTCCAGCTCACGGCACGAAACGGAATCGGTTCAAGTTCCGGCTTTTCTCACTAAACGAACATGTGATTAGTACGTACTCCATACTGCTTACCACGACAGCTCTAATTCGATTCTTCCAATGGCGAGAGTGCTCTTCCTGACAGGGAGAAGTCCCTATTTCTGACTAAAATCAACACTTCAAGTTAGCAGGGGTGGCAAGCTTTGGAATACTTTGTATTCGGGGCGATCATCAACGAGGCGAAGATGGCGCACCCGCCAGCAAAGCCACACCAGATTGCCAGCTGATATCTAACTTGCCAATGCGTCACCAGGCTGCAAGATTTGGAAGGTTACATCCGAAACGCGAATTACCAAGCGAAACCTCGGCCAACGCAGTAGAACATCATGAATGCCCACGATCAAGGTGACTTTTCCCCGAGGATACTAAACCCAAAATAGTGCTGCGGCAACTTACGGTCGAGATGCCGGTGTCAGAGGTGACGGGCGACTCCCATCGTCCATATGGCTCCGTGGAGTTGCTGAAAATGCTGGACATGCTGGATTGAAGACTAGGAATCGTTGTGAAATCGCTGAATGAAGGGACGTGACCAAACACTCTTGCTTGTAGCCGCGGTAGTTGCGACGAAAGCGCTTCATGCAACTATGGAAGGCACCGAAATATAGCTCAATGACGGGAACCAAAGTTGAGAGCAAAGCTTTTCAGGTTCCAATCAGCTGTAGAATTTAACACGGTTTTACGAGACAGGGTCATACTTTGGATGGAAGCTTGGAGCAAGTTCGAATCAAGGCTTCCCCAAGGCTTCTTGGTAATAGAAGACAAGACACGCACCAGAAGCATATGGGGTTTGATTCGTGGCTCTGAATGGTAAAAATAGTCAGTAACAATAAGCATGGAAAGGGCTCATCGGGATTCATAGTATTCTCAGGTGTCCGCATAGAAGGATAGACAAATGGGTGAATACCAGTGTACGTACCCCGTACAAGTGATGGATAGTTACTGAAATGTAGAGTTCAGGAATTGGAGAAGGTCCTCTCTGTTTGCATCCATCTCCAAGTCCCTCGAATCCTTGTGGACCTTCAGTTTGATCTGGCGAGATGATTAACTCCAACGATCAAGTCCATCAATCATGAAAACGACACCTTCTTGCCTGTCAAAACGCTACGTTTCTCATCCTTGTCCCTCTTCTTCTCGTTGTCTTTGTGTCGCCTTTTCCTATCGTGGTCCTTTTCCTTGTGTTTTGACTTGCGCCGTTCCCTCTCACGGCTGCGCGAGCGCGGTCGTGAGTGGTGGCCAATGCGGCTCCGTTCGTATGAGGGAGAACATGACCTCGACTTATGGCGCTTCGCGGGGCGCTGGGAGTCGGTCGAGGCAGATGAACCTGAGGAGGAAGGGCTACCACTGCGACGGCCTCTGGGGGTCTATGAGGTGGCCATGTCATACAGACACCTTTTGAGGTCAGCTATCCGATGCCCTTGGGATTTTCACAAGACGTACGACACTGCGACCTCTGCTCCGACTTGGCGCCACTGATTCCCCGCGCCCACGACGATCGTCCCGCTCCTGAGTACAGCTCTAGCAACAAATACCAAGGCACGGTCGTGAAAGTGAACTGACCTTTTTTCGGACCTCGCCGTGTTTGTGAGAGTGGTGGGGACTGCGCGACCTAGAACGCTTGCGGTCCCGGCGCCCGTGTCCATCCTTGTCTCTTTCATGTCGATGGTTGCTGCCCGCAGGAGAGCGAGACCTGCTATCTCCCCTGACCCGTGCTAATCGCGACAATTCCACGGATGTTGCATTTTTGTGTGTGTGTTTCGTACAGGTAGTAAGCCGCCCAAAACGACCACGCATGTTGCAATTGAACGTTGGGGCGACCAGGAGAGTGGCCCGAGATGAGTTGCGGGAATACTACAGATGGAGAAATGGCCCTCACCCTTGGGTCTATGATAACGGTGGTTGGAACGCTCGTCTGGCGAATGCTCGGGCATGGCGAACTGTGATGATGATGGTTTCCATTCAAAATTTGCGTGGAAGCGTGACTCATTGCTTTGCACAGCCACACGCTGCCAGGGCTCGGACCAGCACTCAAGCAAAACGTAGTACAAGTTCTTTGTGCTCCATGGTCGGTGTACTATAACAACGCAATCATACGCTCTCTAACGTGGCACTTGGTCGGTCAACTAGGGGTACACAGCCGTAACGACTCGTCCTAGTACGACCTGGGGAATCAGTGCATGTGGGTACCAACACCTTCGACTTTGTATGTGTCCCGCTATGTATCTATACCTGTGAAAACAAACATACCGCAGTAGATACAATCCGTAGATTAGACTTGCAAGGTAGACGTATTGCTCAGGTGGAATATGCAGGGTCGTCGATACTCTGGATGGTATGCGTCACGCAGAACAAATTCCTAGAGATAAACCTCCCATCTGTCCCATCCTCACATGAATAACATCAAAATGATACACCTGATACATACTCACTGTCCTCGTCGTTATTCTCCGCCCGCCAAACGGCCTCGTCCATATCCTTTGCGACGCCCGTCTGTACGTGCCGTTTGACCAAGCGCGTCTTTGCCCGCGCGGGGTCAATCTGGACCCACCATCGTTCGTCCATTAATGCAGCCGCTTGGCGCCAGGGGTCGATGTCGAGCATGGTATATAACCCTTCGATGACGACGATCCGGTGGGCGGGTTTGATGACGACCGCGTCGGGCGTTGGGTCTTTAAGCGCGTGATCGAAGGAAGGGGCGTAGATGACCGCAGGAGGAGGATGCACATGATCGATCGTGGGTGCGATTGGGTAGCGCAAACGAGCGACAAAATCAACGTATGCGAATGCGTCGAACGTCCAGTGGATCCCGCGACGGTCGTGTGCGAGTTTGGGATCGTCCATGGCGTCGAGTTGGGCACGGGTGAGGTGCCAGCCATCAAGCCCGACGAGGATCGCTTGGGGCTCGGAGTTGGCTGGGGATGAATGGGAAAGGAGTGCGTTGACTTTGCGGACGAGACGGGTGGCGAAGGTGGTTTTCCCGGATGCAGGGACGCCCGCGATGGCGATCAAGAGACGACGCGCTGTGTCGGGGATGCTGGAGAGTGTCACTCAGCCAGAAGTTTTTGCAGACGGTCCGTGGCACTCACGCGCTGAGCTTGTCGACGATGAACTGGGCATGTTCGACGTCGTCGTCGTCCATGCTGACGAGTCGCTGGACAGGATCATCATCGACTCGGCGCGAGCCCTTGCTGTAAAGTAGTCGTGGGAGGCTGTACTTGTTTTTAATCTTCAACCATCGTCACGTTCACTGCCCACCGCAGCTAGGACATTCCATTTTTTTTGTGCTATACCCGGGTCCAGTCTTCAGACTACATATTGTTGGTCAATGGCGAAAGGCGAGTTTCAGGATGGAGGTACGCTGACACGGTATGCTTGGACCTGGTGTCCTCGTGGCATTCGATCCGAGAACGACACTAACCTGCTTGCGCAGCGCCAATCCAAACACCATCCAGGACAAAGTGCTCTTTGGTTATCAGGGTTGGTGAGTGCTTTGGCATCCGAGGTTTAACATCAACCCATGCAAGGATTCATCTCAAAATCCGGTCGTTTCCACAGGTTCACGTGTGCCGGGGATGGCGAGCCCCTTGATCCAGGTGCGTTCCTTTTCATTTGCCTATGGATCCCTCCTATTCCTCTCTCATTACATCCTGGTGGACAGGTCACCATGGCTGGCTCCACTGGCTCAACTTCCCCATCCCTAGCGGTGGCCGTCCCAACACCGATCTCTGGCCCGACACTTCCGATTATGATACTTCTGAACTCTATCCCGTACCCGGTCTCACAACACCTTGCGGCGACCCTGTCTACCTCTTCTCTTCCCGCCACCCTAAGACTGTGCAGCGGCATTTTCATTGGATGGCCTTGCATGGCGTGGACGGTGCTTTTTTGCAGCGGTTCGCGGGTCAGTGCGAGATTAAGGCGGGGAATCATGGCATCCGCAATTTGAGGGATGAAATCGGGGATAGAGTGCGAGAAGCTGCTGAGGCTGAGGGTCGTGTGTTTGCCATCATGTACGTTTTTGGGTTTTTGCCCCCTTCTTTCATTCGCCACTGCCTCTGGGGTGCTGATCCCTGTCGCCGTGTGGGTTAGGTACGACGTCACGGGTGTATCACCAGACAAGATTCAGAATATTCTAGAGCAAGACTGGATACATCTCCTTCACGACCAGCGCATCCTCGACAGTCCCAATTACCTACATGAGCAAGGTAGACCTGTCGTCGCATTGTGGGGTGTGTCTTTGAGCCATGGAGGACTACATGTGTAATCGGTATCTAACTGACACACGTTCCAGGCTTTGGTTTGAATGGACGTAATCATACACCGGAGCTCGTACGTGCGATCACCGAGTTTTTCCGGTCGTCTACCCCTAGTGGGGTGTATCTCATAGCGGGTACCCCGGGACACTGGCGAACGTCGTCTTCCGATGCGGATCGGAATCCAGGGTTCATACAGGTATGGACCGAATGCTTCGATGCTATTAGTCCGTGGACAGTCGGGCGGTACGGAAATGAAGAAGAGGCGGACCGGTGGGGCGAAGAACGCGTCAAGGCGGATGCCGACTACCTGCAGAAGCTAGAAGAAGAAGGCGGGCGAAAGATAGATTATATTCCCGTTGTGCTACCTGGGGGAAGTGTCAGTCCATATATCCTTGTTTTCACGATTCATTCGTATTGATGAATACCGGGTACTCTAGGGATTCAACCTTTCGGAGGGGAAATGGGGTATGAACGATATACGTCGAAATGGGGGTCGGTTTTTGTGGCGACAAATATACAATGCGCGGCGTGCAGGGGTGCGTACGATCTACGGCGCGATGTGGGACGAGTGCGTGTTCTTTTCTCATTATTGACCCAAGACGATATCTCAGAGGACACGCTCCCAGATACGACGAAGGCACCGCGTTCATGCCCGTCGTGTCCTATTCATCTCAGCTACCGGTTCACCCCTCGTTCCGATTCATAGCACTCGACGTTGACGGACACGATCTCCCGTCTGATTGGTACATGCGCATCGCTGGGTTTGCAGCTGAGGCGTTCCATGGCGAACGCACCCTGCTCGACTCGTTTCCCTATAAAGAGTTGCAAGACTATTGGAGCACGAGGCCGCGACGCGTGGGCGTGGGTGACGCTGAGGAACGCAAAAGGCAGGTCGACGTTGACGAAGTCACACGTGCATTTAGAGAATGGGAGGTCTCGGAGGGCAGTGTGGGTATAGCAAACGATGCGCCCCCACCGTACAGTTTGGAGGATAGAGCAGCACAACAAGGGTTGCGGCAACGGCAGCAGCAAACACCTGGAGAGGCAAGTGGGGGTGGGCGGACTAGCAGGCCACCGGTTCGCCAGCACACGCGCCCTTCTTCGAGTCATCATTCTTCATTGTCGGCTGCTGCGTACACCGCGGCGGTCCCGTTGGCAGCAGCAACTGTAGCGCATACGTTGTCCGCTGGAAGCGCGAGCGCCGCGCCGAGACATACCCCATCTGCCCTTCGACCCTCTGTAAACATGTTGTCCCATCCTTCGTTATCGACAATGTCGTACCATCCCCCGCCTATTCCGCAACGTCCAGCACCCCCGCCGCGTTCGCCTTCTGGTACTGCTTCGCTCACCCAGGGGTCATATGATCTCGGTTGGCAGCATACACATGGGCATGGGCATTCACCCGAGCCGAGCGTTGCGGTGCATCATGGTGCGAACCATCCACAACACTCGGGACACGTTTCTCCCCATGGATACGCTGCCTTCCCCATTCCGAGTCCCGACCCAGGTATGGCGTTTCCTTCTGCGTTGGGTCACCGTCCAGTCCCCGTCGAGTACGGGCGGGGACGGTCCAAGTCTAGGTTCAGGTCCAAGTCCCGTTCCCGTTCCCGTTCTCGGTCGCGTTCGTCCTCGGGGTCCCATAAAAAGAAAAAGAAAAAGAGACGGTCGCCTGTACGCCATCCTTCGCAGGGGCATTTGGTGCATCATGCGTCGGCCCACATCCACCATGCGCACAGTCACAATCAAGTAGTTCACACACACGGGCACGGGCATAGTTTGTCGCCTGTTGGGTCGTCGCATACTCATCCTTTCCCTGGCGCGGGGGAGGGTCCGGGGTCATACTACGTGCGTTCAGAGAGTGGTATGTCACATGGGATGCATGCGCCGCTACACTCGAATCCGGTCGGATATGATGGACGTCACGGTGTCGGATCGGGACACGCACATGGTCACCAGCAGCACCAGGCGGGGTATAATGCGGCGGGGTATGGGTATGGGTATGGACAAGGGGGGTACGATGAGATGGGGTCGTCTTCGCACTCGCACTCGTACCAACAGCAGCAGGGATATGGGTATACATCACGTACGTTTTTTTTTTCTTTCATTTTCGTGGGTCTATGAGTTGGTGTGACCTGTTTGTCCAAAACTCAGATCCCTCGTCGTCGCCGTCGTCGTACTATGCGTCGTATGTACCTGGTACTGGTACTGGTGTGAGCGCGCCGCATGCGAGCGGTCCCATCGCCGGCGGAAGCGGCATTGGTATCGGAAGGGGCGGGATACCGGGTAGTATCTCGTCGGTGTTGCAGACGGTCGAAGGGATAGCGACGGGGCAGGCAAGAAAGCAGTTGGAGAAGACGGTGAAGTCGTTAACGAACAGTGGGTATTCTTTCTTTTTTTGTTTCTTGTTCTGAGCGTATGTTTTTTTTTTTGGGGGGGAATGTAGCGAGGAACACGTTGATCAATAAGCTCAAGTGAGACGGGATATGTTTGGAGGATGTCGAGGGGAGGGAGGGGATGGACTCGAGACTTTTTTTTTTGTTTGTGTCCTTACTATTGTCACGTGTGTGTAGTGATATAATTTATGCCATCGTCGCTGTTGTTGCCATAGTATCTGGGAATCGGATTCGTCGATGAGCTCTACTCTGTATATGGGGACATGTGCGCATTTTCGGATAGGAATAAATGACTGGCCCGCGGGGCGTGGCAGGATGCGAACGCGGTCTCGACTGCGAGCACTAGCAACCAGTGCCGCGACTCGAGCCTCGAGGCCTTCGTGTCAGATCCATTACTATCCTTGCATGGTTACATTCCAGAAAGTCGTTACTTAAGAGAGTCCCATATGTATACATGAAAGTAAAGAATATCGACTCGAATGTTCCTAGACATGGGTAAGTAAGACGGGCGGGCATAAAACGTTGCGTGCATGACGTGTATGTGTGGTACGAGCGGCGATGCCAGATGGCATATTATAAATACAGGAGCATAGTAACACGAACTCTGAACGAAGCATTTTCCAACGATAACCAAGGCGACCGGCGGATCGGACGAACGTAGCGAGGGGGAAGGGGGCCTGGTAGTGATCGGTGACCCCCCCCCTCCCTGAAGAAATGTGACAAAAAAGAATCCCTTGTTCCACAAAGCCTGAACGTAACGTGTGCAAGAAAAAAAAATAGAGATAGAACGCAAGAAAGAAGACATCAGACCATGACGAGTCTACCCATGACGTACGTTCCTCCGTTGACGAGCCCGAGGTTCATCATGTCCTTGCCACCCAGTCCGATGCCCGGGCCGGGTAACGTGCCTTTCCACCCACAGGGATGGTATGGAAACGGGTCCACGTTTTCGTCCCACGAGTTGCGTTCCTCGATCCACTCGTCCGAGGACGCGTCTTTGTACGCCGTCACGGGTGGGAGGGGGACAGGCGAGGGTTTGGTGTACTCTGGGGGGGTGATGTTGAAATCGACGAGTGATTGGGGGATCCATTGGGAGGGGGAAGGGGCGCGGCGGCGGCGTTTGGCGGGGGGCTTAGACGAAGATTGAGTTGGTGAATCTGGGGGGGAGGTGGTGTCTGCGTCGTTGTCGCGTGTGCGTTTGTAGGATGAGCGGACCGGCGCGGCGGGCGGGAAGGATGGTGTGTCACCGGTGGCAGTGGGAACGCGGAGCGGGGGTGGGGCATCGGTGGAAGGGGGGGTACTGGACGAGGACGAGGTGGTAGTCACGTTGGCGGACATGGGCGCACGGTTTGCTGCGTTGACAGGTTTGAGGATACACCGTTTGACGTGCCGGTTTAGGTTGGAGGCGACGCCAAAGCGACGACCGCAGGTATCACACACGAACGCTGCGAAAGACAGTTAGGATAACGTGAGTGGGTGGTCTGGGGTATAGGACGCACCTTTTTCGCCTGTGTGGACGAGCAAGTGCTGGACGAAGGGGGGATGAGTGTGCGGGTTTATAAGACGGTACGAGAGGGATGCGGACCTTTCTGAGCGTCGAGGGCCTGTCAAAGGACTTTTCGCACATCCAACAGCCGTGCTTCTTCTCGCGCGGACGAGGGCCCGTCCCTTCCTGCTTGGATGTGCGGGAAGAAGCTGCACGGGAATTATTTGCGCAGGCATTGCGGATGGATTGTGTGATGTCCGAGCTCGTCGCAGAGGACGAGGCGGTCCCCGTGTGCGGCGAGGAGGAAGAGGTTCCAGGATACGAGGGGGATGCGTCAGGAGCGGGGGCGGACATGGTGGATGGCTCAGGGAGGTTGATGCAAAAGGAAGAGATTTTATCGGTCGGGAGCGAATAATCGTAATGGAGTGACTGAGGGGGGAGGAGGGGGAGCGTGTCTGACCAGTCGCAGTGAGAATGACCGCCAGCGATCGTTCTGAAGCTGGATAATGAGGGGGGGATGTCGAAGGGGCGGAGGGGCGGGGTCGCGGACGGGGTGGCGTCTTGGAGTGAGCACCGGCCGGAGAGATGGTCGTAGGGCGTGTAGATGGAAGATCGGTCGAGGAAGCGCGAGAACGGATCCGGCGAAGCGTGGTGCGAAAGCGACGGACCGGCGTGCGGGAGTGCGATGTGCTCCTGGAACGCGGCTTGCGGCTGGAACGCGGCCAAGTGGGAAATGGCTGGACCCTGCATGAGGACTGGAGAGCGACGTGGAAGGGGGAAGGGGGGACGGGGATGGGATGAACTTTGGGTGCTCGCTCGGCTGCGGGTTTATATATACGGTCGTCACTGGGGCACTGGACGGTAGGAAGACATGGTCAGCATTCAAGACGTTCTTTACGAGAGAGAGAAAATTAGCATTCAACTTCAGCGGCGTCGCAGTCGGTCTCAAACGACCTCTTGGGCCGCGTTTACCTCGTCGAATGCCCGTTCCTGCGTCCCCGAAGCCGTCGAAGCCTCAACACGCGCCCCCCCTCTCTCTACACCAACTTCGCACATCGATCGTGATTTGATGGGCGCCGTTCAGCAACCAGATAAGACACACATAGATCCATCCCCGTCGACCGATCCCATTCATCCCACCCAGATCACGGCGGAAACGGGGAATACCATCCCTGGTCGACCCTGCCTCGTGCCTTGGTATCGTTCGCTTGTCGAACGTCGATTTCCCTTTCTGCGCGGACAGCGAGGGTTCTATCAAGCCACACAAGGTCACCACGTTCAGCGACGATCCCGGTGCTTTTTGCAAAATAAGACATGTTCGAACATCCGGGATGCCTCGCGACACCGGGTCCACGCGTGGCATCGACAATACATACGATCCGGAAGACAGGGGCAGGGACCAGATACCATTATTATTCAAAGCGGTGATTCTACCCATGCACATCCATTCTGCAATTGAAAGCGATCACAACTGGAATCAGCCCCACTGGTGGGCTCGCGGATGTGTTTGTCTTTGTTATATTCCAAAGCTCTTGCCCAACTCGACCAAACAACCTCGCTCTCCGAACATTACATGATCACATCGCCCAGCAACCGCCGTAATACTCCCTTCCTTCGACTTTGCTTCAGAAATGCCAATTACGTCCGCACAAAAGGCTGCCATAGAGGAAATTATCGGTATTCTCGTATCCACAACACCGGCGCGTGGTAAACGTCAACTCTCGGGCATGTTCATGGAATTAGTGGATAGGGCGGACTGGCCCGAGTATTACGAGGTACTTGATTCGATCCACATCTTTTCCTCCTTTTAGAGACAAACACACCGCGTACACACATGCACACATACGCCATCCCTCTCTCTCGTCATCTTTTCTTCATTGTAGGTCATTCCCGAACCACGGTGTATCAATGGCGTGAGAGCCAGCGTGGAGAAAAATCGGTACAAGGACCCAATCAACGCATATACCGACCTATCCCTCGTGTTCTGGAACGCCTTATTCTACAATGAACCAGGTAGTCAAATTGCGTCGGATGCCGAAACCCTTAAAGTGAGTCATCAATGGCAGCGTTCCGTCTGCATTATCCGAGGACTGCCACGGATGTCCAAATCTCCTTCCACTTTTCCTTACCCCTTTTCCCCCTCCGCCCCCTTTCTTCCCCTTGTTTTCCTCTCACAAATCCCGATCTGACTGTCTCTTCCGTTTTGGTAGACCGTGTTGGAAACTGAATGGCAGAAGCGACCAGTGCTTCCGACACCACGCCACTCACCACCCCCTTCCTCGCCTCAAAAGGTTCACGGAACCCTTCCAACTGCTCCGCCGCAGCCTGGTCCGTCCCCATACACGCATCTCACTACCAAACTTAGGACGACGGCAGAAGCTACCTTAGTGTCCGGAAGCACAACCACAAGCATTCACGCGCCCCTCAAACAACCGGCGCCACGACGCGGCACACCACCCGTGCGCCCGTCCTCGCCCGAGATGATGGACGTGGACGTGCAGGGCGTTTCGCCTGAACCGGACGGTCAGGTGGACACGACGGCAGGTACTGGTGCCGGGGAAGACAGAGACGGTGATAGCGAGGCGATCATCCGCCAGCTCGAGAAAAGTTTGCCGCGTTGGGAAGGCTTTGGGGATCTGGGATGGATGTCCGAGGTGGCCCAGGTGTGTTCCTGTTTTCCCTCCATTATGATACGCGTATGGGGAGCTTCTTCCCCCATTGTCGCGTCTTTCTGTGTTTTTTCGTATTCTTTTTTTGATTCGAACTTGTGTGTGAATTGTGATGATGACATGGGTTATTACGCATATAGGAGCGACGATTGGAAATCGTGTTGGCGATCAAGAGTCACAAGGACAGCGTGTACGTCTTGCCGATGATCCTTTATGTTATTTTGTTTTGTGGGTGACAAACTCGTGACATGAACCTATTTTCTGTAGCGGAAATCGTTTGGCTGTTGTACTTGAAGCTGTTCCCGAGGAGCCCACGTCGCCCCTTTCATCCTACCAGGTAAGGACATCCGATCACCCTGTTTGTGTCTAATACCATTATTTCCACACCTAGTCATCCTTGTCCCTGAATTTGATTGAGGTGTGTGTGTTTGTGCGCTGTGTTGACTGCGTTGGGTGTGCTGACCACAAGGGTGTTATTGCAGGGACGTGTCCGATCAACATCGTACACGTCTTCGAAAGAATTTGATATCGATATGGTACGGCTGTTTGAAAAAGGACGACGGTGGTATGAACCGTGTACGGAGTCCTATGGCCGTGTGCTTACCCTCCAGGTAAGGTCATTATATCCTTTGACGTATTTTTGGGTCATGAATGATGATGTATGGATTGGCACCACAATACACCCCCGAACATTCACGCATACACACACCGGAAATGATTCGCTAGCGGCTTTACCAGGCACTCACATCCCCCTCTCCCCCCGCTGGTCCTCCCTACACTTCTCTCACTCACTTTGCTTCCATCCGCGCTGGCCCCGGCACCGCTCGCCCCATGCATGCCACAGCCGACGCCGATGGGGTTCCTGGCATCACCACCTTTCGCGTCTCGACAAAAGATCGCACCTTCGTGGACGAGGTACACTACAAAGGATGGACGATTCGACTGGCGGATTGGCTACATTTGAGCAATCCGGACGATCCGAGTCGACCGATTGTGGGGCATGTGTTCAAGTGTTGGATCTCGGATGAAGCGTGGGTGGTTCTTGTTCCTTCTTTTCTTCCTTGCTACCTTGCTAGCTTTTTTACATTATTTTTTCTTTCTTTACAACCTTCTTTGTGGCGAGACACTGACGTTTGGAAATGGGACAGCGCGAAAAAGGGTCAACCGGGTCTTTCGATTTGCTGGTATTATCGACCTGAACAGGTAAATCCGCCCCTCTGCAGTCCTTTTCTTTTTCTTATCCACCGTGATGACGTAGACGTTCCACCCGGCACATACCCAATTCATGGACAAGGAAGTATTCAAAACGAGTACGTTATTTCACTGATGTGGATCGCTTCGTGTACTAAATAAGCCATGCCCATTTCCGTTCTTAAAAAATGAAAATGAACTTCGGAACCAACATCGAACATACGGACATCTGGAAAAAAAATTGAAAATGAAATGAAAAATGTAAAAAAAGGCCTCTTCGCAGACCACCCCGTCGAAGACGTTCTCGAAAAAATCGCCGTTCAATTCACCGCCCGACATATCCGCGGACGTCCTCGTCCCCCTTTTTGGTATCCTGGATGGCCGCTGTACGTGTGCCATTCTCGGTACAACGAACGAGAACGGGTGTTTGTCAAGATCAAGAATTGGGCGAGTTGTATACCAGAGGAGGTGAGGAAAAAGGACGAGTTTATGCCGATTTATGCATTTGAGAAGCTGGTGTATCCCGCCAAAGTGCCGAGTCCGTTTGTCGGTGCGACGGAAGGGAGTTCGGGGATGGGTGGTGGTGGTGGTGTGGTCAAGGGATCTGGGGGGATTGGTGAGCCGTTGGAGAAGGTGGAAGGGGAGAAGACCGAGGGGGGTGGAACGGGTCGGAAGCGAACGAGGCGGAATCCGGGGACGGAAGCGGGTTCGGGTGTCGTCTTGATGAAGACGGCCATGACGGGGACGGTAACGACAGCGCAAGTGCCAACGCAGACGCCTGGGCCCACTTACGCACAGGTTCCCAAGGCATATGCCGCTGTAGGCGCTGGTGGCGGTGCGAGTAGCGACACAAAAGACCGAAGCATGTTGACGGCTGCGGGCATCTTGACCGTCCCCCCCGTCGTGGACAAGCTGCCGACCGAAACAAGTTGCGTATCTTTTTTTTTTTTTGCCATGGTTTCGGTGCTGACGCTTTTGCGCTACCAGCTGTGCACTTTGAGCGTTCACCCGAGACGAACGAGGTATTGTGGTTCGCGGCGCCACCGCTGTACGTCGCACGCGCGCCGGCGGTGAGGCATAGTTTGAAGTACTTGGCATACCTGGCCGAGAAACGGAAGGAAAGCGAGAGGGAAGGGAGAAAGGGGTTAGATGGGGTGACGGATGGTGACGGCGGTGACGGTGACGATGACGATGACGATGACGGCGACGACGTGGGGGGGAATGGTGAGGGAGCGATAGGGCACACGGAGGATAAGGTGAAAGTGGAAAAGGCAAAGAGACAGCGGGTGGGGGTTCCGCCGACGGTGAGTGAGCTGATGCAGACGGCGATTGACGTTGTGCGTTGGTGAGCTGCGTCGAGGGCGGGCAGCTGGACGAGGGCGGGAGCGGTACGTGCCAGTTATGTTGACGTCGTGTTTTTTTTGGGGGGGAGGGGTGGGGGACTTCTCGATGGGTGGTGGGGATGTCGATGAGGCGTCTTTTGGTTTCAGTGTTACTGTTGTCTTCAACAAAGACGCGGTGTGATGTATGGTGTTTATTTCCCCTTCCCCTTCCCCCCTAGACTGAACACCCCTGACTGGCGTACTTGGCGCTCGCACAAGGATGGGGGGTATGAACATGGTCATACGTGCGGTTTCGTTCGTTCTTGATACTTATTGTGTACACGTAGACGTTGTCGAATGGTTGAAAATACATGCAATTAGAAACCAGCCCAGACTGCTCAGTCCTTTTTCAGCGATGCTTGAATGAGCGGGGCGCCGGGAACTTCTACTCTCCATGAGTCACACGGTCTCCATTATGTGATAAATAACATTCAAGATATTATTGATCATATCTAAACAGGGTTTTAACATTACACATGATATTATCCATAACATATGTTGACCATATTCTAAATCCAGTTTTGGATATCAATAGGAGAATATCATATTTACATATGTACATACAATAATATTCTGCATCAGGAAAAAAGGAAAATACCTGTAAGTAACCTGAATTATTATGTAGCTGATTTCAATGCAATGTGTTAGAGTCATGTAGACCAAACAGATACAAGCTACATTCAGCTGAGCATATGGCTGATAAGATAATCAATAGAGATTACTATTGACTCAATAAGATTAGAAATATAAATTCAGTAAAACTTGCATATTAGAAGAGTCATATCATAGGAGATAGAATAATTATCCTGCTCCTGATCTCCCACATCCTTTTTGTGTGCGAGATCACTCAGAAAACACTTTGCTCCATCTCCACAGGTTATGAGCCCCAAGCTTTAGCCTTGCTGCCACTCAATCAATCTATCAAATTGTATGCCACATATTATGACCACTATGCCATTGAATGATGCAAGACAGGATTGAGAGTGAAGAACCCTGCTAGAGGAAGAACTCAATCCAATCAAAAGGAAAGAAATAAGAAAAGGGTGTGATATGATCAACCTCAAAGAGAAGTAGAGAGGAACTGAAGAGAGGAACACCAGGGAAGGTCATTTCCACTGATGTCTTTACAGAAAATCCAAAATTCTGGACTTCCTCTGCTGTGGAATGGACTGGAGAGGACACAGAAATGCAAGGGGATGGACAGAATCCATTGGCTATGGCTTGAAGATCAAGGAACAAGGACAGTGGGTGACTAGACAATCACACAGAGAGGCAGGAGAGTTGAAAAGTAATCTTTTAGATCGTAGTTACAACCTTTTTATAGTCTGGGCATTTCCAAAGACTTGAAACACCTGTTATGACAATGGAGTTATCAAAGTACACGGGGTTCCGCAACTGTTGCAGTACTACACAGGTACTGGCGATGGTAATGAGGAATAGCTCAGGACCTTAATCTCTCAACTGTTGCCAGCGAATAGACAAGTGGTTAAAGCTAGGGAATCCTAGCCGCAACCACAAGCCCTTTTATATTACAGGGGAATGCACACAGACCATGCAGTGCGTGAGACTAGTTACTATACATGTACATATGAAGAAGTCATGAGTCGACGATGATGGGAAATAGAAATCAACGGCAATCAAAAAGGAAGAGAAGCAAACGGAGATTAAATACATGAGGCATGACGTCATAGAGTCTGGGCCAGTCTGGCTCATGACATCATATGCTTAGTCAGCCTGTGGTCACATGTATAATCCCACGATCACGTGCGCTAGGTCACGTGACCTTTGAAAGAGAAATATGACGAAGTCCGAACACAAAAGATAGTTATAAGAGATACGATTATAACAACACCAAGGATAAGTGAAAACTAAGTAAAAATGTCAAGGAAATTGTTGACAGAATGTATATAATCATAGCAGTTATCATAGAAGTCAATTGTTATGCTTGGACTGGGTAAGTATGAGTGTAGACTTGGATGTAGTTCTGAGACTCAAGGGTTCTTCTAGACACTAAGTCTAACCTTCAAAGTGAAGGATTTATCTGGTGTTCTGGTTGAAGGAAGATGACTCGCTACTAGAGACGAGAGGATGAGGATATTGATTGGGATTCCAAGTAGATCTAGCTTAGAGTACAGCATAGCTAGATCTCGTTGTATTATAGTACAAGGGAATGTGCACAGACCAAGGATAAAAAGGAAAGATGGCTATTGTACAATATGGAGGAGAATTGCCATTGGGCAAAAGGAAGTCATACAATAGAAGGTCATGGAATATTCCATGGGACTACCTTAATGAGGAAGTGATAGATCAAGAGTTGGATCTTGCTATCTATGAAGAAGAAGAAGGATATTCTGAGTTAAGTTGGCTAAGGGATAAGCTATCGTGAGATATGCTTAAGTAGAAAAAGAATGAATGAATTGTAACATTACCTCCCCTTTACATTGGAAGTCATCATACTTCCTAAAAGTCCGTGGACCTGGGGACTGGGGATCCTGTGATATTAGCATAGCCAACATCATCTATAATGTCATCTCCTTCATGAGGGCAGACCTATCCATGCTCTTGGTGTTCCTGCAGATGTTTCTCTCAGCTTTGGCAGATGGTGCGTGTTAGGGAAGGGCTGTATAATGGGCAAGAGGGATGGTGGTGCGACGATCCAGATGATCTACTAGAAGATTGGGAGGAGGGGTTGGAACGTCTCCTTTGTGGGCAATGCAATTGGAGATGGCCAGGGGAGGATTGGAGGCAGAAGGGACATTGGTAGAGGGTACAGTTGATATGAGTATGTCCGAGATGTCAGCAGGTAAAGCAAGTGTCATGATAGAGAGGGTGGGAGCAAGGAAGAGGGGTGTTGTTGTGTACCCTTTGATGTTCTTGTTCTGCTGGGATGGAAGTCCGCCTCATTGATTGCTTGGATTTCCTCCACTGTTAAGATAATTGGTTCATTGTCAGACAGAGAGTGTCCCATAGTAGGTTCGGTCAGGTGGATAGGGTGTTCGCATCGAGCAGGGGTGTCAATGGAGGCATTTAGATGAGAGAGGGGAGAGGAGGATAGTCATTGGAGGAGGGGTCAAGGTGGTCTGACACGTTTGTTGATTTCTTGTACAAAGTCAGACATACCTAGCTGGTCCATGGCGACAAGGAGTTGTGTTTCTAGGTCAGCCTGTGAGTGGCGCATGAGGGATACAATGAAGTTGGGGGGGTGGGCATGGGATTGGTTGGCTAAGTGGTCAATAAAGAGATTGAAGTGTCTGGCTTGCAGAAAAGCCAGGCAAAGGGCATTGAGAGGGGATGAAGAGTCTAAGCTGAAGTCTATGTCCCGAGATAGTCCAGAATCTTGTAACATCAGAGTGAGGAGGTGGAGAGTGTCATCATCAGAGGGTTCATGGAGGCGACAAGTGTATGTATGATTTTCCTGGGCCATATTTGTTCATTTAGTGGGTGGTAGTTCACTGAGAAGGGGGAAAATCGTGGGGGTGGTTCTTCATATAATCTTTCAACAACTGTTTGGTGTTGTTGAGGTTCTTTTTGGGTTCTCATGAGTTGTCAGCAGTGGGGTATCCTTTCCACTTGATCAGGAACCAGTGGCAATTGGGAGGTCCTTTATGTTGTAAGATGGCTTCTACTTCAAACTCTTTTTCTCCACTGATAAGGTCAGGGGGCAGTTTAGGAAAATTTAGGCTGTGAACATCATTTTCGCGATAGGGCAATAAGAGGGAAGCATGGAATACATCATGAATCTTCCATGTTTTGGAAAGTTGGAGTTTGTATGTGATAGGGGATAGGGTATTGATGATAATGAAGGGGCCTTCTCTTTTTGGGGTGAATTTTGGATTCTCAATCTGTCGATGGAGGTTTCTTGCTTCTAGCCAAACTTTGTCACCTTTTGAGAAGGGAGAGAAGGAGCATGTGTTTCAAGATTTCATTGTCTGCTGGGCAAGGGCATGGGCTGCTAGTGCTTCATTTTGTGCTGCTGTGAGTTGTTTCAAATGTTCTTCAACAGCTAGAAGGTTCATTTCAGAGATGTGTTATAATTGTATCTCTTATAACAGACTTTGCATTCGGACTTCATCATATTTCTCTTTCAAAGGTCACGTGACTCAGTGCACATGATCGTGGGATAATACATGTGACCATAGGCTGACTAAGCATATGACGTCATGGTCCAGACTGGCCCAGACTCTATGATGTCACGCCTCATGTATTTAATCTCTGTTTGCTTCTCTTCTTTTTGATCACCGTCGACTTCTATTTAATCTCCATCGACCCTGGCTTCTTCTCGTATGTACATGTATAGTAATTAGTCTCACGCACTGCTTGGTCTGTGCGCATTCTCTTGTAATATATAAAGGCTTGTGGTTTGGGCTAGGATTCCCTAGCTTTAACCACTTGTCTTATTCGCTGGCAACAGTTGAGAGATTAAGGCTTGAGCTATCCTCATTACCATCACCAGTTATTGTGTATAACTGCAACAGTTGCAGAACCCTGTGTGATACTTGATAACTCCCATTGTCTCATAACAAGATGATGGTGGGAAAAGGATGGGGTTCATATCCCATCATCAAGAAGAATGGAGATTTCCCTATGACCAAGTGAGGGTGGTAATTGTGTGTAAATTTGGCATGGGTGATGTTATCTGCCCAGGTGAACAGGTTATTTCCACAAAAGATGTGAAGGTACATTTCAACTTCCTGGTTGACTCTCTCTGTTTCTCTGTCTGTCTGAGGGTGGTATGTGTTACGGTAGTGGTATACTTTTTCTCTCCATTACCGTTGGGACTACTTCACTCGCCTAGCCTTTTGCTAGTGCCCGTTGAGCGGTACGAACCGCTCTAGCTTAGTCATCACTTCTCGCGCACGGACGCGCTTTCCTTCATACTCCGGAATCTTCTAGAGTATTCCTTCCGTATTTGTAACTTCCCTTCTCGCGACTCGATTAGGGACATGGTCTGTGCGCAGACCTCAGTAGTATAAAGGCTCTGCCTTTCCACCATGTACATTATCTAGTTCTACGCAGTAACCTGCTAGCAATTAGTTTCACTCCAGACTCTTAGTGTGCGCACTAAGACATAGTCTGAGACCCAGCTCAGAAACGCTTCACGAGTCTCGAGGCCACTCCAGAGTGCCTCCTCGCTGTTCAATTGTTAGCGCCCAGCGTAACAAAAGAACTAGATCTTCACCTCGCTTCTGCTCTTCAGCAGTAAAGCCGCCCCACCCTCGCCCAACATTTCCATCCAACGTCCCAGACGCGTCGGTCGTTCTTTCCGTGTTCCTTCTCCTGAACCGGAACCCATCGTCGTCGACAATCCGTCGCCGCCACACTCTCCCGCCCCGCCAAACCCTGAACCCGAGTTTTCCCCTTTGCCCCAGTTAGACCCCGAACCCTCATACCAACCCGAGGACCAGGGTCTAGGGCAGGAAGACGAGTCAGCACCCAGCGACGACGGCTATCAAAGCGATTGGCTCGACAGAACCCCCCACGTTTCCCCACACAACTCCCGCTCTCCCTCCCCGCCGTATTACCCACCCGCAGACCCCTCTGACGACGAAGACAACGACGAGATGTCCGACAAAGGAAAGATCGTCCCCAAGGACTTCTCTGGTCTCAACGAGGATGCTTCGCGATGGCTCCTCGCCATGCGCACATATTTCGCCGCCAACCAAAATGCATTCCCCGACGACGAGTCCAAAATCAACGCCCTCCTCATGAAAATGAGCGAAGGGAAAGGCAAGACGTTCTCCGAAGGCTGGATGGGCCTTCTCCTAGATGGAAACCCTACTCCACGACAAAGGGAGTTCACCACCGTCTGTGAAGACTTTCATCGCGTCTTCCATCCCTTCGACGTAGGAGAGAGTGCTCGCATCGACCTCGGGAACTTAAACCAGAACCGAGCCAACAAGAAGGACGGCTACGACACATACGTCACGGAGTTCCAGCTCCTCGCCGCCAAGTCTGGAATCATAGATGAGAAGGCGCTCATCGAGTGGTTCATTCGCGGTCTCGACCCCCGCCTCGCCGAGTCTGTCCTCTCGTGCGAGAAGCCCCCTACCACGCTTGCCGGATGGGCTGAGAAAACATCCGCATTCCACGCGCAACACAAGCGCATCGACGACCTCCGCGCAGGGAAGCGCTACATTCCCACCTTCTCCTCCTCCTCGAAACCCTCGTCCAACAGAAGGGACCCCAACGCCATGGACGTTGACGCCGTCCGACTTACTCCCGTACAACGTGCGGAGTACATGAAGCAGAACAAATGCTTCGTATGCCACCAAGTCGGATGTCGTTCAACCAACCATCCTCGCTCCCCACGCAACGGACAGAGCTCCCGAGGACCGCCCTCTCGCCCCCCTCGCAACCCTCAGCGCACACGCGCCGCCGTCGTCACGCAACCCGAGTCAAAGCCCTCCCCACTCGTCGACTACTTGTCCGAGTTGAAAGGTCGAGGCACCCAACAAGAAGATGTCCTGAACGTGCTCAAAGCATGTTTCAACGAAGACGAAGAAAAGCTGCCCGTCGCAGCAACCAAGGTGGCCGAAGAATGGCCAAAGGATTTTTAGAAAGGAGGGAAGTTTCGACGTCTTCGCCTCCTCTTGTAATCGCCCCTGTAGTTTTATCAAACCCCAATGCGCAATCAATTCGAGTTCCTGTCTCTTTATTCGCGCACGAAGGGGGTCAAATCGTCGACACATTCGCCCTGGTGGACAGCGGCGCAAGCGGATGCTTCATAGATCGCGATCTAGTGAAGCGAAAGAAACTGCCGATGGAACGGCTACCCAAGCCACTAAGTGCCCAAAACGTGGACGGGTCAAACAACCAAGGAGGAGTCATCCGATACAAAGTCAACATCTCCATCAGGATTGGAGAAACCGAGGAGGAACGGAGTTTCCTAGTCCTCAACATAGGAAAAGAAAACATGATCCTGGGATTGCCGTGGCTACGAGAGGCCAACCCGGTAATAGATTGGGCCACTGGCCACATCGATCTCCCAGATCAAATCAAGAAGCCCCGACACGACTCCCCTCGGGCAATCGCTCAACGGTACCTGGTACGGTACCTTGACTTGGACCCAGACTCCAAGATCGCCAAGCTCTGGAAGAAGCGAGTAGACGCTTCAGCAAGGGACGCCTACCCTGTCCGAAAGGCAACCATCGCGACTGAGATCGCCGCTCAAGCCGTCAAGGAGAAAGCAGTTCTCCCTACCCCGTTCGCCGCCTTTGCGGACGTTTTTGACAAAAAGAACACCGAGGAACTTCCCCCATCCCGATCGTTCGACCACGCCATTGACCTCGACAAAGACTTCGTACCCAAAGTCGCTAAGGTCTACCCTCTGAACCCGAAAGAATCAGAGGCATGTAAGGCGTTCGTCGAAGAACACCTCAAGTCGGGGAAGATCACTCCCTCCAAGTCCCCTCAGGCAGCCCCCTTCTTCTTCGTATCAAAGAAGGATGGCTCGCTACGCCCCTGTCAGGACTACAGGTACCTGAACTCGCACACCGTCAAAAACGCCTACCCCCTCCCTCTCATCTCCGACCTCGTCGATCGCCTCAAGGGATCGAAAATCTTCACCAAGATGGACATCCGCTGGGGATACAACAACGTCCTCATCAAGCCGAACGACCGCTGGAAGGCGGCCTTCATCACTCCCCAAGGGCTGTTCGAGCCCACCGTGATGTTCTTCGGACTTTGCAACTCCCCAGCAACGTTCCAGGCTTTGATGGACCACATCTTCGGCGACCTCATGGCAGAAGGGTGGTTGATCATCTACATGGACGACCTTTTGATCCACTCCGCCACCCCTGCCGAACACGAGGCACGAACGATCCGCGTCCTGGAACGACTTCGCGAACACAAGTTGTTCCTCAAACTGGAAAAGTGTTCGTTCGATGCCGAAGAAGTGGAATACCTCGGAATGATGGTCCGAGAAGGACAGGTCAAGATGGACCCGACCAAATTGAAGGCCATTCGCGAATGGAACCCCCCAACCTCGGTGAAGGCAGTCAGGTCCTTCATCGGGTTTTGCAATTTTTATCGCAGGTTCATACAGGACTTCTCTCACATCGCGAAGCCACTGCACGACCTGACTAAGAAGAACTCCCCATGGGCATGGACCCCGGCTTGCGAACAGGCGTTCCAAGCAATCAAACAGTCGTTCCTACGACAACCCGTTCTCTCCATGCCCGATGTCACGAAGCCGTTTGCCGTGATGACGGATGCCTCTCTCACTGCTACAGGAGCGGTGCTTATGCAAAAGGACGTTAACGGCGACCTCCATCCCTGTGCCTATCTCTCCAAGACGCTCTCGCCAGCTGAGCGCAATTATGACATCTATGACCGAGAACTCCTTGCGGTCATTCACGCATTGGAAGAGTGGCGACATTACCTGCGAGGTACTGGTCACCAGGTCGAGATTCTCACCGACCATAAGAATCTCACATACTTTCGCCAACCGAATAAGTTGTCTCGTCGACAGGCACGTTGGCTCATGTTCCTGCAGGACTTCGACCTGCACTTCCATCACATTCCGGGTACTCAGATGGGCCCGGCCGATGCCCTATCCCGCCGTGACGACGTTGACACTTCTGCCGACAACCAGGAAGTGACTCTCCTCCCCGAAAATCTCTTTGCTCGAAAGATCGACGTTGCTCTCGCAGAGAAAATCGCTGCCTCCACCCCTAGTGACCCCATGATTAAGAGGTGCATGCAGGCTCTCTACGAGGATTCCCCTCTTTTCCCCAAGATGAATGCTGGCGATTGGGACTTTGATGGGAAAGACTTGTACTTCCGCAAGAAGCGATATATTCCCGAAGCCGCACGTGTCGACCTCATCCGATCCTTGCATGAGAGTCCTGCTGGTGGTCACGGTGGTATCTTCCACACCCAGAATATGGTGCAGCGGGATTATTGGTGGCCAGGTATGGCTAATTTAGTCCGCCGTTTCGTCTCCGGCTGCGCCGTGTGCCAGGCGCATAAGGTTAACACTCATCCCACCGTGCCCCCTCTCACCCCTCTGGCCAGCATGGCCTCTCGCCCTTTTGA
>JBBPSI010000184.1:0-48776 GCA_038093515.1 Butyriboletus loyo
GACCAATGCCTTGACTCCGGAAAATGTCACATCCACAATCTGCAACCATTCCATATGTTCCTGGTGCAGAGCAACAACCAAAGCAAAAGGAAGAGTCAATGGCAAATGAATTATTGCTGAGTCGCACCATGAGTCCTGGCCATTGTGATGGATGTACTGGGACTGTACAATGAGCCTCAGCAACATCATATACTGCAGCCTGTGATCCTGGAGGGAGTCTCCACATGAAGAGGCAAATTGTAGAAAAGGTTCCCCAAGTGCAGGGATACAGGTCAGAGTTGATAGAGGAATTAATTGAGGGAACACCATAAGAGGGACTAGGATTATGAGGATATGATAGATTCTGAATGATTCTGTATTTACCAGGCTTGGGAATGAGGGAAAGAGGAGACAATTGAAAAGGTCCAATAAGGCTTTCCATTTCAGCTTGTGTGACAGGGCCAAGATAGTGCCCCATCTTGAATTCACGATCAAGAATGACTTGGAAAAAAGAAGCATGTTCAAGGATGGAGGGATTATTAGGTGGGCAGTAAGTACTAGTGATGGGCAGGATGCTACTGTGAAAGCCTGTTCATAGTGACAGGGAAAGATTAGGGTACTTGGCTGTAAGGTTCATACTTGTAAGAAATTTGTGCCACACATGAAATTTGTAAGGGGTGAGGGCTTCAAGCCTTCTCTGCTTGAGGACATGCCTGAGCACCATGATCTGAGCTCCTATACCCTGAACACTCATGGACATGGTCCTGTGATGTGGTGCAGCATTTTCCCTATTGCCAGTTGAAACAGACTTGATGACCATGTCCATTGACAAGACACCCCTCACTGTTGCGATGACAGTGTGTGGGAGTATGGCCATCCCAAAGGAGCTCACTCTTGCATTTGTGAACATTGTGTGGGAAATGGCCAAGGCATGGGAGACAGGCGAGGAGCACCACTGCTGCTGTTGATGTGCCTGGAAAGGACTGGCCTTGTCGGGTTCCTCGCTGTGGTCGATGGGACTGAGGGGGTGGTGACCACTCCTTCCTGGACTGGGACTCGGATAATGGGTGACAAGGTGGGGAAGAGGAGCGAGAATGCAGAGGATAAGCTGACCATTGGTGATGTTCTCAGGACTGACAATACACTGATGAACCACCCTAATCTAGCTAAAGGATGACCCAAAGAGGGAGGGGAAAAAAGGGAAGAGAGAAATTTGGGTGCATGGCATGTGAGGTAATACCAGACAGCAAGTGATATGTGGCAGGTGACAAGTGGGTTGTAATGGAGATGAGTGGCAAGTGGCAAGTGGCAAATGGTGAGTAATGAAGTGCAACAGCAAGTGAGATATTATACATGTGGCATGAGAAAATGCTAAGCAATGATTCTCTGTGAGGAAAGAAAAGAAAAACATACCTGCTTCAGGCCTTCAGCATGCTTATTGTCCCAGAATCTGTCTGCAATGGCACAGAGTGTTATAATCATATCTCTTATAACAAACTTTGCATTTGGACTTCGTCATATTTCTCTTTCAAAGGTCACGTGACTCTGCACACGTGATCGTGGGATTATACATGTGACCACAAGCTGACTAAGCATATGATGTCATGGTCCAGACTGGCCCAGACTCTATGATGTCACGCCTCATGTATTTAATCTCTGTTTGCTTCTATTCTTTTTTGATTGCCATTGACTTCTATTTTAATCTCCGTCAACCCTGATTTCTTCTCGTATGTACATGTATGGTAACTAGTCTCATGCACTGCTTGGTCTGTGCGCGTTTCCCTGTAATATATAAAGGCTGGTGGTTTGGGCTAGGATTCCCTAGCTTTAACCACTTGTCTTATTCGCTGGCAACAGTTGAGAGATTAAGGTCTGAGCTATTCCTCATTACCATCACCAGTTATTGTGTATAGCTGTGACAGTTGCGAACCCCGTGTGCCTGATAACTTCATTGTCATAACACAGAGTAGAGTATCATTGAAAAGCCTGATATTAAATCCTTCGTCATTGGCAAGGGCATCATACCAGTTGCAGCGAACTTGAGATGCATATCACAACAGAATTTGCTCCCCATATGGATGTGACTGGTACTCATTGGTCACAATATTCATGAAGAATGTGGCAAGCACCCATTGGTGTTCCTCTGGCCAGCCATAGTGCCAAATGTGAATCAGATAGTGGTTCTTCCTCATGTCAAACTGCCACCAGGTCAGGTCATGGTCGTGGATTGCTTTGGGTGAAGGTTTGCATGATGCTGTTGACTTCAGTGAAAGGAAAGGCCTGTTGTCTGTGAAAGTATAAGTGCCACTGGCTGTAGATTTGTTCTCATCAGCAGTAATGGTGCAACCCTCAGGAGTAAAATAGAAAAGTTCAATGAACTCAAAGCTCTTGAGTTTCTGCAGTGCAAATAGAGAGGGTTGTTGGAGAAGGGAATTGCAAACCATGCTGTTGTGGTTGAAGGAACACATTTTTGGTTTCTTCTTCTCCTTCTCACATCTTTCAGCCTTCTCCTCAGCATCCCACAGTTCGCTTTCACAATCCTCCTGTTCTTGTTGAATGGCCTGGGCCTCTGCAGCTGCAAGCTCATTATTTTCAACCTGCTCCTGCCATGCAGCAAGATGACAAGCATGGTCAAGCCACCAAGCACCTGCAAGTTGTTCAGCAGCCTCAGGATGGCCTACCTGCACACCATTGGCAATAAGGATGTCATGGAGACCTTGATAGGGTTTACCTGCAAAGTCTGGTTCTGCTTCCAGCATAGGATCCTGAAGAATGGGAGGCATGAGAAATGGGAACTGTTCTTGAGCCAAGAGAAAGGTGCAGTAATATGAAAGGAATTAGTGAAACAAACTGAAAGTTTGAACCAGAAAACAAAACAGAAGAAGGAACTTAGAAAATACTTAAAGAGTGAATAGGACAGGTGAGAAGTCCTAAACTGTCATGTAGAGTATGATGGTGGTAATGGGGGAGCAAAGGCACAAGGTGATGCCACAATCTGCCATTCACTCAAAGACTTAATTCTGTCCCTTCACTTGTGCCTCACTACATGACAGACTAGCAACCAGTGGTGGAGGCAATGGAACAAGCAGAATGACCAGAATAAAGCATGGTCATGATGGTTTCTTTTGGATGGAGGAGATATGTAGATCTCATGGTGGTAGAAGTTGGGAAGAAAGAAGCATGTGAAATTTTTCCAACTCAGACATAATGTTATGTGTATCTTTGTTTGTAGGACCAAACAAACACAATTATCCTTTCATTTGACTGAGATTCCACTGTTGAAGCTGAAAGTGAATAAACCCTTGCAATGGTATACCTGTTTTAGAATAGACATATCTCCACAGCCACATGGCTGCATCACATGACCCAGGGACTTATTTGTAGCCAGGAGGCAGTACTACCACCCACTACACCAATGCTAAGTGGAATTCACACACCATCAAGTGCTACATAGCATCTTGTGCAAAACAGTGAAATATTGCAAGGGTTTTTTCACTCACTGTATGTATATTACTTGTAGTGATGAGCACTATCATCATGCACAGTTATGCTCATGCAGCAACAGAAAAACTGCCTGAAAAACCATACAAGGACTAGTGATTTGCATGGCCCAACCTCAAGCCTGTTATGCTGTGTGCAAACAACCTAGATACTAGTAGCCACTCTGGAGTAGACTAAGGACTCTTTCTTAATAGGAATCTCTTCTATATCTTAGTACACACACCAAGGAACAGGAAGGGAACTAGATTGCTAGCACTTGAGTGTGTAGAACTACAGTGGCTCAAAAAACTGTCCACATGTTTGCATGTTTTACATTAAATATCACTCAATGCAATAACCCCTGATCCTAACCCTAGGTGGTGGGTGTATGAAATACAGTACCTGCTCTTGGCCTTCTATTGGCCCAGTAATCAGGTAATATAGATAAGGTTTGATGGAATGTCAGCTATTTTAAAATGACAGGTCATGTGGACAGTTTTTTGACCTTAAGTTTTGATCACATATATTAGACCCTAGATGCTGTAATATCATTACATACATCTATCAAGGGTCCTATTATGTCACCTTTATGTAACTGAGTGTCAGTCAATATATATAAACCCCATCCTCCTATGTTTATTTTTTGACCATTATCATGAAATCCATTTCCACCTCTCTTGGCCTTTCAACTAGGAAGATTGCCTCCCAGACTGGCCTAGGAAAGTCTACAGTGGCACAGATTCTTCAGGAAATCCAACCAGAGAGGCCTAGGCTTCATGATGGTTGCCCTTCCAAGCTTTCTCTTTCTGCTACCAACAAGAGAGCTATTGTTCAGCAAATCATGACTGGCAAGGCCAAAAATGCTGTCTGTTATGCTGATGTGCACAATCAAGCTAGCTAGTGAGCACTCAACAGGGGCTTGAGCCTAATCGGGTAATGGCTGACTTGTGTAGATGACACTATCAGGGTTCTGCAGAGCAAGTGTCAGTGAGATGTCATGAGGTGGTGACCAGACAAGATTGAGCAGACTCTTATTGGCTTCTATTGGCAGAGATGGGTATACTGCTAGATTACTATGCACAAGATGATGCATAGAATTAGCTAGGGTTCGTACTTGTCTAAGTACTGGTATATATACTATAACATAGGGACGCACAGACCAAGCTGTGTGAGGTAGCATCAGGCTAAGGGTTCTGAGTCAACTCAAGTCAGAATGATGAAAGGAGAAGCAGCAGAATGCTGGTAATGAGGGAGCAAAGCTCTGAGAAAGATGGCAACATTGCCAGCAAATGAGAAGTGCTGAACGAGAAGTGGCAATGTTTAGAAAATGGAGCCCACAGGGCAAAGGGGACACAAGTAGCAGAGACCTTGAATATGGGTCTTGGCATGCTAGTCAAGATGTACCATAATCTAGTCATGTACTTGTCACATGATGAGTAAAATGTCATTGGTCAAGAAAAGGGAGATGCTGTAGAGAACACATATCCTCTAGGTCACAATCACTCCTTCTTCTGGCAATTCAGCATTCACATGCATCACAAACAATCACTTCACAACTCTCTTCACTTCCTTTCCTCTTCCTCATCAAGTTCTGATCTGTTCCGGTATTTCTGTGGTCATCAAGGTTCCGTGTCAAGGTTCTGTGTGTCTGGAAAGTGTTCACAGGTAGGTTCCTTTCTATTTGATCTTGTACTTATTATATCCAATTGACTTCTATGACAACTGCTATGATTATATACATTCTGTCAATGATTTCCTTGATGTTTCTACTTAGTTTTCACTTATCCTTAGTGTTTCAAGTCTTGGGAAATGCCCAGACTATAAAAAGGTTGTAACTACAACCTAAAATATTACTTTTCAACTCTCCTGCCTCTCTGTGTGATCATCTAGTCACCTGCTGTCCTTGTTCCTCAATTTTCAAGCCATAGCCAATGGATTCCATCCAAGCTCTTGCATTTCCATGTCCTCTCCAGTCCATTCCACAGCAGAGGAAGTCCGGAATTTTGGGTTTTCTGTAAAGACATCAGTGGAAATGACCTTCCCTTGTGTTCCTCTCTTCATTTCCTCTCTACTTCTCTTTGGGGTCGATCATATTGCACCCTTTTCTTTATTTCTTTGCTTTTGATTGGATTGAGTTCTTCCTGTAGCAGGGTTCTTCACTCTCAGTCCCATCTTGCATCATTCAACATGACAGCTCAGCTGAAGGACTTGGCCTGGCAGGGCAAACAATAGAGGTTATCTCTGTATTTGTCAACAGAGATATCTGGGAATAACCAGAAGAGTGGATGATGGTCCACTGGCAACTAGGGGAGCAGGTGATACACAGTATTGTGGGGACAGCAGGGTGGCAGGATGTGTTAGCATGGGAAAACAAGTGGTGGGATACACTTAGGGGTAAAACTGTAACACTGTCCAAGCTGCTCAATTTATCAATTCTATTGTTGACTCTCCTGTCTCCTCACAGACAGTGAGGAATACCCTCAAGCCTCATTGAAAGCTGTGGTGAAGAAAAAGAAACCTCTTCTCTCAGTCAATCATAGGAAAAGAAGATTGGCCTTTGCCTTTGCTCTCAAGTATCAGCATTGGACTGTAGAGGACTGGAAGAGAGTTATATGGTCAGATGGCCAAGAGTATCTGTGGAAAAAGAAGGGACAAGGGCTAATTGCTAGAGAGGTCAAAGGTATAGTCAAGTTTGGAGGGGGTTCACTAATGGTGTGGGGATTTTGAGTGAGGTTGAGGGAAGGATGGATGCTGAACAATATGTGGCCATTTTAGAGCAAGGATTGCTTCAAAGCATGGAATTCCAGAAGATAATGACCCCAAGCATACCTCTAGAAGAGCCCAAAGATGGTTTGAGCAGATTGACCTGCACAATCTCCAGACCTCAACCCCATTGAACACACTTGGAATCAAGATGTCTCTCAGCTTATAATAGTGCTCCTACAGGAGTTCATCAATTATGGGAAAGGGTGGTGGTAGAGTGGGGGAAGGTTTCTGTGGAACAGCGTTACAAATGGATAGAAAGCATCCCTAGAAGAGTTGAAGCAGTTATCAAGGCCAAGGGAGCTCATATCAAATACTAGGTCAAAAAACTGTCCACATGACCTGTCATTTTAAAATAGCTGACATTCCATCAAACCTTATCCATATTACCTGATTCCTGGTGCAACATGACTACTGGTGGCCAGGCATGAGTTCTCTCATTTTCTGATTTGTCTCAGGATGTGCTATTTGTCAGGCAAACAAGGTTAACACTCACCCAACTATTCTCCCTGTGATCCCTTTATTGAGCACAGCTACTCACCCTTTTGAACAAGTTTTGGTGGACCTGATCACTGATCTCCCCAAGTCCCAGGATATGATTCAGTCATGGTCATGGTAGACCATGGGCTTATGAAGGGGGGTAATTTACTCTCCATGTCATAAGAATATCTGTTACAGTTTTTCCCTAAGAGTACCCTGCAGCCTGTCTTTTCCCATGCTCATGCATTCTGACACCCCACTGTTCCCATGATACTATGTATTGCCTGCTCCCCCAGTTTCCAGTGGACCATCATCCACTCTCCCAGTCACTCCCAGACATCTCTGTCCTGAGATACAGAGATAATCCCTATTGTTTTCCCTACTGGGCTGAGCCCTTCAGCTGAGCTGTCATGTCTGTTATGAGACAATGGGAGTTATCAAGTGGCACACAGGGTTCCGCAACTGTCACAGCTATACACAGTAACTGGCGAGTGTAATGAGGATAGCTCAGACCTTAATCTCTCAACTGTTGCCAGCGAATAAGACAAGTGGTTAAAGCTAGGGAATCCTAGCCCAAACCACCAGCCTTTATATATTACAGGAGAATGCGCACAGACCAAGCAGTGCATGAGACTAATTACTATACATGTATATACGAGAAGAAGTCAGGGTCGATGGAGATTAAATAGAAGTCAATGGCAATCAAAAAGAAGAGAAGTAAACAGAGATTAAATACATGAGGTGTGACATCATAGAGTCTGGGCCAGTCTGGACCATGATGTCATATGCTTAGTCAGCCAATGGTCACATGTATTATCCCACAATCATGTGCACTGAATCATGTGACCTTTGAAAGAGAAATATGACGAAGTTCGAATGCAAAGTCTGTTATAAGAGATACAATTATAACAATGTCTCCCTTTATTTGACCAATGACCTTTTTTACATCACATGACTAGCATGTGACTAGATTACAACATGTCTTGACTAGTGTGCTGGAACTTGTATCCAAGGTTTCCACTGCTTGTGTCCCCTTTGCCCTGTGGGCCTCACAGTCTGGACATCACTGCTTCACATTCAGCTCTTCTCATTTACTGGTGATGTTGCCAACTTTGCTGGAGCTTCACTTTCTTGTTACCAGCTCTTTACTGTGTTCCCTTTTATTGTTCTGACTCACATCAACTCAGAACCCTTGGCCCTATGCTGCCACACACAGCTTGGTCTGTGGACAGATACCTACAGTATATATACCAGTACTTAGACAGTATGGATTCTCTAGCAAATTATATGCCTATACCTTGTGCATAGCAATCTAGCATCATACCCATCCTTGCTGATAGAGCTGTTACTGTTACGCTGGTAGCGCACAATAGCTAGCAAGCGAGCACTTATAGGGGCTCGAGCCTAATGAGGAAACTAGCCGACTCGCGTAGACGACGCTATCGGGTGTCTTGCAAAGCAAGTGTCAGCGAGATCTTGAGTGGTGGCGACCAGACGAGATCGAGCAGACTCTTATCGGCTTTATCGGCAAGAAGGGTATATTGCTAGATTACTATGCACTTGGTAGATGCGTAGAATTAGCTAAAGAACTCGTACTAGTCTAAGTGCGAGTATATATACTAATGTCTATCGTGCACAGACCGAGCTGTGTGTGGCAGCGAAGGGCAAAGGGGTATGAGTCCATCCGAGTCATAGCAGCGAAAGAAGGAGCGGCAAAGTGCCGGTAACGAGGGAGTGAAGCTCCGAGTAATGTGGTGACATCGTCAGCGAATGAGAAGTGCTGAAGGCGAAGTGACAATGTCCATGAGGTGAGCCCCACAGGGCGAAGGGTGTGTGAATGGCGGAGCCCTTGGATACGGGTCTCGACGCGAAGGTACTAACACGTCGTAATCTAGTCACGTGCTAGTCACGTGATGAACCAAATGTCATTGGATAACAAAAAGAGGGACGCGACAGCTCAGCTGTGGGTCCAGCCCGACGGGGCGAGAGACAGGGGCTATCTCAGTGTAGCGTCACTGAGACTTGCAGGAACGACTGGGGAAGTGGATATTGTCCACTAGGCGACTGGGGGCGGGCGATGGGCGGCGGGAACACGTAAGCGTGGGAAAACGAGTGGCGGGGTACGCTTAGGGGTAAAACTGTAACAGTTACACTGGGCGCTAACAACTAGAACTCTGAGGCGGCACTCTGGAGTAGCCGCAGGACTTGTGAAGTGTTTCTGAGCTGGGTCTCAGACTATGCCTTAGTGCGCACACTAAGAGTCTGGAGTGGAAACTAATTGCTAGCAGTGAACTGCGTAGAACTAGATAAAGTACAATCAAGTAAAGACTGGGTTCTTATACTACTGGGGTCTGCACACAGACCATGCTCCCAATCGGGTTGCGAGAGCCAAAAGACAAATGAGGAAAGAATACTCTAGAAGTTTCTTGAGTATGAAAAGAACGGCATCCATGCGTGAGAAATGATGACTAATCCTAATAGTCGTACTGTTCAAAGGGAACTAGCAAAAGGCTAGGTGAATGTAGTAGTCCAAGTGGTAAAGGAGAGAAAAAGTATACCACTACCATAACAAGAGCTGATAAGAGTCTGCTTGATCTCATCTGGTCACTGTTACGCTGGTAGCGCACAATAGCTAGCAAGCGAGCACTTATAGGGGCTCGAGCCTAATGAGGAAACTAGCTGACTCGTGTAGCGACACTATCGGGTGTCTTGCAAAGCAAGTGTCAGCAAGATCTTGAGTGGTGGCGACCAGACGAGATCGAGCAGACTCTTATTGGCTTTATCGGCAAGAGGAGGGTATACTGCTAGATTACTATGCACTTGGTAGATGCGTAGAATTAGCTAGAGAAGCCGTACTATGCTAAGTACGCTGGTATATATACTAATAGATATGGTGCACAGACTGAGCTGTGTGTGGCAGCGAGGGCGAAGGGTTATGAGTTGCGTCGAGTCATAACTGCGAAGAGAGAAGCGGCAAAGTGCCAGTAACGAGGGAGCGAAGCTCCAAGTAAGATGGCGACATCGTCAGCGAATGAGAAGTGCTGAATACGAAGTGACAATGTCCATGAGGCCAGCCCCACAGGGCAAAGGGGACGCGAACAGCGGAGCCCTTGGATACGGGTCTCGACGTGAAGGTAAGGATGCATCGTAATCTAATCACATGCTAGTCACGTGATGCAAGAAATGTCATTGGTCAAAGAACAAGAGGACACGACAGCTCAGCTGTGGGTCTGGCCTGATGGGGTGAGAAGACAGGGGCTATCTCAGTGTAGCGACACTGAGATTCGTGGAACGACCGGAGAAGTGGGTAACGTCCACTAGGCGACTAGGGAGCGGGCGATGGGCGGCATCGCAAGACGGCGGGGGCGGCGGGGATGCGTGAGCGTGGGAAAACGAGTGACTGGGTACGCTTAGGGGTAAAACTGTAACAGTCACCACCACTCAATATCTCACCAACACTTGCTCTGCAGGACACCTGATAGTGTTGCTACATGAGTCAGCCATTACCCGATTAGGCTCGAGCCCCTATTGGGTGCTCACTAGCTAGCTTGTTGTGCACATCAGCATAACAATATTGATGCAGCTGGAGTCACCAAGCTGTTCTTCCATACAGTTTTCTTTCAATTTGATCTCTACTCCTGATGCATCTCCAATAGAGGCCCCCAGTTCACCTTGGCTTTCTCTAGAGAGCTGGCCAGAATGCTCAAATACAACCTTGCCATATCATCCATGTACCACCCACAAAACTGATGGGGAAACAGAATGAGTCAATAATGAGCTGCAAACCTATCTCAGGATCTTCTGTGATTGGACAGAACTACTCCCCATGGCCAGGTTTTCACACAACTCCATATCTCACTCTTCCATGAACAAGTCAATGTTTTCCCTAATGGTTGAATGCAAACCTTGGTCTTATCCACTGATCAGAAAGACATTTCTTCCTGCTCTCAACTTATGATTAACAGAATTAATGGAAGCCTGAACAGAGGCATTGGCAGCACACAAGAAGGCACAACAGCTGATGAAGAAACAGATCTCATCCAAGTTCCACCCCTGGAAATTAGAAGATAAGGTTTGGCTTGAGGGGTGCAACCTTAAACTCAGGTACCTGTCTAAGAAGCTCATGCCAAGACAGGAAGGTCCATTCAAGATTGCTCAGGTGGTTTCCCCTGTGGCATACAGATTTTGACTGCCTCCAACCTGGAATATCAATGATGTCTTCCATGCCTCTCTACTGACCACATATTGAGAAACCACAGAGCATGGCCTGAATTTCACAAATCCACCCCCAGAGGAAATTGACAGAGATGAGGAATACAAAATTGATAAGATCTTATCACATCACAGAACCCAAGGACAATGGCAGTTTTTGGTTTCTGGGAAGAGATATTCCTCTGCAGAAAATACCTGGAAGCTGATTGGGAACCTGGTCTGTGTGCAAGCTCTACTCAAAGCTTATAAGCTGTGTCATCCCAAAGATTTCCCCTCACCATCCTCCTAGTAAAATGAAAATGGCCATTCCTCCCACAGAACAGAAAACTCCTCTCCCAAACCAATCCCCAGTCTGCTCTTCTCACCTTCCAGTTTTCTCTTGCCACATCCTCTATGCCACCATTCTATAAAATCCAGTCACCACATATGCCCTGGAGCAGTGCATGGATTTTACTGGGGACTATGTCCTCAGAACTCTCACCTTCCTCCACTGCTCCTATGCCCTTTCCTGCACTGTCCACACCTGCCTCTGCTCTGATAACCAACTCCCATATACTCAGCCACACTGAAGACCTCCTTGATGGAGGACAGGAGCTATACCCTGGATGTCTTTCAGATGGAAGGATTCAGGTATGTTGTTGACCAACTCCTCCCCAGCATCCTCACACCTATTCTATGCCCCATTCTTGTTGCCCTCACCCCTTGTGAGAGGGAATTCTATTTTCAAAGTGCTGACCATATCAGATTTCTTTGCCCCACTGCTTGTGGCCCTGATTCCCCAGTCTGACCTGCTGTGGCAGTATCTCCTCCTCGTGTCCCTGTCCCTGTGCCTTCTGTGCAAGACTCAATGGCAAATGCTATCCAGGTTGGTTTGGTTCCATCAGAATTACTGAGGCCAAGAGTTGCTATTTACAAGCAAAGCTCAAGCTTTATGGATTGTTCTGAACTTTGCGAGTGGTCCAGATATTCATTTTTGGAATTGCTAATCTTATAGTTGAGATGGACACCAAGTATGTTAAAGGAATGATCAACAACCCAGATCTGCATCCCAATATGACCATCAACCAATGAATACTGCTTTTCCATCTCAAGCTTGTTTGTGTGCCCACTAAAAAGTATACTGGCACAGACAGTCTGGATGACTTTGATAACTGGCTTGATGACTCTTATTCTTTTGCTATTGTGTTGCTGAATGATCACTATATGTGATCATTGTTGGGCACAAGTGCACTCTAGAAGATCATATTCCTCCAGAAACAAAGTTGCAAAAGATCTGTGACTGGCCAGAGTGTTCCACACTTACTCATGTTATGCTTGTGGCACTAACAACTAGATTCCAGCTAGCACTCTAGAGTAGCTAGTAGATTCTTGGCAATGGAAACTCAGTTATGTCTAATGTTACACTTGTGGTGCTAACAACTAGACTCCAGCTAGCACTCTAGAGTAGCTAGTAGACTCTGGGAAATGGGATCTCAGACTATGTCTTAGTGCTCACACTAAGAGTCTGGAAGTGAAGCTAGCTGCTAGCAATGAATTGTGTAGAACTAGATGGGATTTTACAATACAAGGTGCTGGTATTTATACTAGAGGGACCTGGGCACAGACCAAGGCCTGATTGGGTTGCATGAGTTGTCAAGAATCAGTATGAGTCAAGACAAGCCAAAGAGACAAGAATGGAAAGAATACTTTAGAAACTTCTGGAGTAAGAAAGAGACAGCATCCAAATGAAGAGCATGATGACTAAGCGAAATGTGACAGGTAATGCTCTGCATGGAAGCATAGCCATTGGGCTCACAGTAGTCCGAAGGGAAGAGAAAAATAGGGGCCAACTGTAACATCTAAGTGTGCACACTTAGGAACTGGAGTGAGGAAGTTGCTAGCAATAAAATTGCGTAGAACTAGATAGGGTTTACAAGTGTACATCACTGGTATTTATACTGGAGTAGTCTGTGCACAGACCATGCCTATAAGAGGCAGTACAAGTTATAATGAGTCAGAATGTGTCACTATGAGTCAGAAGTTGAAAAGGGAACATGACTCTAGAAGAGTCTAGAGTAGAATGGAAATAGCATCCTAAAGAAGAGCATAATGACTAAGTGAAGTGTAGTCAGTAGTGGTAAGTAGTACTTGGCATGAAAGTGTAGCCATTGGGCTTGCTGTAGTCCAAGGAGAGGAAAAATAGGGGACAACTGTAACATTACCTCCTCCCTATGGTGGAGACTGACTTCACTACCTTGAATGACTCCTCACTGGGAGGCCCCCCTAATTGATGTCATAGTTGTAAGCATCATCAGGATTGAGATCTGCCCATGGATTGTCCCAAAAAGAGCAATTGGTGGCAATGTGGCCAATGCTACCACAGAGTTCACAGGTATGTTTGGGGCAAAATTCCTGAATGTGCCCAGGGGTGACCCTTCAACAGAAGGGGCACATGTAGCTGGGCAGTCATAGCAGAAATGCCTGATGGTTCCACATTTGAAGCATAGTTGGAGGTGAATGAGTGGGGGTGAGAAGGCCCAGGGCTGGGTTCAGGAGATTGGTCATCAAGGATGATGGGGGTAGAATGTGTGCCATGAGAGGCAAGGTAGGAGGGCAGGGGGTCAGGGAAAGTGGCAGGGGTGGTGACATGGGGGTAGAGTTGGATTGCAGGGGTCTCTCATCTGGTAGAGGGCTGAGAGGTGACTGACCTTGCTGCTCTGTTTGTAATCCTTCTTCTGGCTGTGGTGAGGGTAATGGTCCCAGGTATTGCTCCAACCTGGAGAAGTGGTTGGCAAGGCTGATGATGCACCATGCAAGGCAGTAGGGGGGAGTACTGACAAGTAATCTGGAGTTCATCAACATTGGTCTGAAAGGACTTGAGCAATTCCCCAGTTGTTTCATGGGAGAATGGGTCTACTAAGGTGGTGGATGGTGAGGTGTGCATGGAAGGTGCAGGTACAGGTACTGGTGGAGGAGAGACTGCTGCAGCCAGGCAAGGAGGGGGATCTGGGCCATGTGCTATTGGGCACAGGAAGCTGATGTGATCTGCAGACTGAAAGTAGAATTGCCTCTCCCTGGAGATAAGAGTGACAAGGATGGGGCAAAGGATGGGGGTGAGGATCCCAGGGAGGAGCTGATCTACCACATACCTGAACCCTTCAGCATGAAGGATGTCCAAGGTATAACTCCTGGCCTCCATCAGCAAGGTCTCCAGCATGGTGAAGTAAACAGGTGGTTGGTTATCAGGGCAGAGGCAGGTGTGGATGGTGTGGGTGAGAGCATAGGAACAGTACAGGGAGGTGAGGGTTCTGAGGATGTAGTCCCCAGTGAAGTCCATTCATTGCTCCAATGCATAGGTAGCAACAGGATTTTCTAAGACAGCCACATACAAGATGCAATGGAATGAGACTGGGGGGTGGGAGGAGCAGACTGGAGGTTGGTTGGGAAGGGGGGTGTTCTGTTCAGTGGGAGAAATAGCCATTTTGATGATTTACTGGAAGGATGGAGAGGGGAAGTCCTTCAGGTGGCATAACTTATAAGCCTTTAGCAGGGCTTGCACATGGACCAAGTTCCCTGTTGGTTTCCAAGTGTTTTCCACTGATGAATATTCCTTCCAGGAAACCAGAAACTGTCACCGTCCACAGGATCCACAATGTGATAAGATCTTATCAATTTTGTACTCTTCATCTCTGTCTATCTCTTCAGGGGGTGGGTTTGTGAAATTTGGACCATGCTCCCCAGTTTCATGATAAGAGGTTAGTAGGGACACATGGAAGATGTCATGGATCCTCCAGGTTGGGGGTAATTGGAGCCTGTATGCCACAGGAGAGATTGCCTGAGCAATCCCAAATAGGCCTTCCTGTCTGGAGGTGAGCTTCTTTGATGGGTACTGTTACGCTGGGCGCTAACAACAAGAACTCTGAGGCGGCACTCTGGAGTAGCCGCAGGACTCTGGAGATGATTCTCGGATGGGTCTCAGACTATGTCTCAGTGCGCACACTAAGAGTCTGGAAGAGAACTAATTGCTAGCAGGTGACTGCGTAGAACTAGATAAGTTACAATGGTGTAAAGACTGGGTTTATATACTGCTGGGGTCTGCGCACAGACCATGCTCCCAATCGAGTCACAAGAGCCAAAAGATAAACGAGGAAAGAATACTCTAGAAGCTTCTTGAGTATGAAGGAAAACAGTGTCCGTGCGTGAGAAGTGATGACTAATCAGAATGCTCGCAGCGTTCAAAGAACAGTAGGTGAAGCCTAGGTGAAAATGGTAGTCCAAATGGTAGAGGAGAAAAAAGGTAGTCCACTACCGTAACATTACCCCCTTCCCATGGTGGAGACTCCAACTCCACTACTTCCAAGACTCCCTCACTGGGATGCTCCCTCGTTGACGTTGTAGTTGTAAGCATCATTGGCATTGAAATCCACCCAGACATCATCCTGAAAGGTGCAGTTGGCGACAATATGGCCAATGGCACCACAGAGGCCGCATACGTGTTCAGGGCAAAGCTCCTGAATATGACCTGGGGCAATGCAGTGGCAGAAAGGGCAGGTGTAGTTGGGACACTCCCTGTGGAAATGCCTGACAGTTCCACACTCAAAGCAGAGTTGTGGGCGGACGAGGCGAGGTCGAGCAGGGCGAGGGCTGCCAGCAGGGGATCTGTCATCAAGGATGATGGGGGCATCACAAGTTCTGTGATTGGCGAGGTAGGGGGGCAGTGCTCCATACGAGGAGTTGGCAGAACTAGCCACTGGGGCGAGGGGGGAGGTGACTCGAGGGATGAGCTGAATGGCGGGTCCCATGACGGGTGGACGGCTGGGGGGTGACGGAGCGTACTGCCCTTGCGGCGATCCTTCTTCCTGCGGCGGTGAGGGTGACTGACCCTGGGATAGATCCAACCTGGAGAAGCACCTGCTGAGGTTGGTGATGCACAGCCCGAGGTGGTAGGGGGGAGTGTTGACGAGCGACCTGGGGCTCATCGATGTTGGTCCGAAAGGACTCTGAGGACTCGCCTGTTGTCTCACATGAAGAGTCGGCTACCAATGTGGTTGCAGGTGAATTTCTAGGGGATGGCACTGGAATAGGTAGTGGCGGAGGAGATCCTTCTGTGGCAGGACAAGGAGGAGGATTGGGGCTGCACGCGGTGGGGTGGAGAAATCTGATGTGGTCGTTGGACTGAAAATAAAACTCTCTCTCCCTAGGAGCAAGAGCAATGAGAATGGGGCAGAGAATGGGGCAGAGAATGCCCAGGAGGAGCTGGTCCATGACATACCTGAACCCTTCAGTGTGAAGAATGTCCAGGGTGTACCCCCTAGCCTCCATCAGGGAGGTCTCCAGGGCGGTGGCGTATACAGGCGGCTGATTGTCAGGGCATAGATGGGTGTGGACGGTGCGGGCGAGGGCATACAAGTGGTAAAGACTGGTGAGGGTGCAGAGGACATAGTCCCCAGTGAAATCCATATGTTGCTCTAAGGCATACGTAGTGATGGGGTTTTCCAAAACAGTGGCGTAGAGGACATGATGAGAAGAAACCAGGAGATGAGAAGAGCGGACAGGGGGTTGAGCCGGGAGAGGGGTGTTGTTTTCTGTGGGAGGAATGGCCATCTTGTTAACAGCTGGAATCTCTCAGCTGGAGCTCACTGTCAGAAACAAAAAAACACACAACCTGGAGCTCACTGTCAGAAACTGGAGACAAAGACAGTGACTCCAGCTACATGCAAAGTGCTACAACAACAGTAAATAATGCGCCACAATGTGGCTGACAATATGACTAAGGTAACACTCTAGAAATGCGCAGAGTGCGAAATAAGTAAATGTAACACATCTTTGTTGTTTATTGAGAAGATGGGGAGGGAAAATCCTTGGGGTGGCGCAGCTTATAAGCCTTGAGCAAGGCCTGCACATGGACCAAGTTCCCGTTTGGCTCCCAGGTATTCTCCGCTGCGGAATATCCTTTCCAGGACACAAGGAATTGGCGGCGTCCCTTGGATCCATGATGAGATAAGATCTGATCGATCTCGTATTCTTCATCTCTGTCTATCTCTTCTGGAGGGGGATTAGTAAAGTTCGGGCCGTGCTCCGCTGTTTCATGATAAGGAGTCAGGAGGGACGCATGGAAGACATCATGGATCCTCCAGGTTGGCGGTAGTCGGAGCTTGTACGCCACAGGGGAGATAACCTGTGCGATCTTGAATGGTCCTTCCCATCTTGGGGCAAGCTTCTTTGACAGGTACCTGAGTTTCAGATTGTGCCCTTCTAACCAAACCTTATCTCCAGTTTTCCACGGGCGGAACTTGGAGGAGATCTGTTCCTTCATCAACCGTCGTGCCTTCTCGTGGGCTTCCAGGGCCTCTGTTTGGGCTCCTGTTAGTTCCGAGAGTCTGGACTCAAGGGCAGGGAGGAATGTCTTTCCAATTGGAGGATAAGACCTTGGTTCGTAGCCAACCATTAGTGAGAAGGGAGTCACGTTTGTCGACGAGTGGGTCATTGAGTTGTGGGAGAACTCAGCCATCGGAAGTAGTTCAGCCCATCGTTCTGGGTGACCATCACAGAAGATCCTCAAGTACGTTTCCAGTTCCTGATTGACTTATTCAGTTTCTCTGTCGGTTTGTGGATGGTATGCAGAGGAGAGAGCAAGGTCGTAGTCTAGGAGTCTTGCGAGTTCTCTCGCAAAGGCAGATGCAAATTGAGAACCTCGGTCGGAGATACATCGAGAGTGGAGGCTGAATCGGAGAAAGACAGTTTTGAAAAATAGTCTGGCAACTCCTGCCACATCAATGTCCTTGTTGCAAGGGGAATAAATTACCCCCTTCATAAGCCCATGGTCTACCATGACCATGACAGAATCATATCCTAAAGAGGGAGGAAGACCAGTGATGAGGTCGACGGAGACCTGCTCGAAGGGATGAGAGGCCACACTGGCCAGAGGAGTGAGGGGGGAAATGGTTGGATGGGTATTAACCTTGTGTGCTTGGCAAATGGCACAGCCGGAGATGAAGCGGTGGACAAGATTAGCCATGCCTGGCCACCAATAGTCCCATTGCACCAGGTTCTGGGTGTGGAAGATTCCTCCATGCCCTCCAGTGGGGCTTTCATGCAGGGAACGAATGAGGTCGACGTGGGCAGCCTCTGGAATATACCGTTTCTTCCGGAAATACAGCTCTTTGCCGTCGAAATCCCAGTCCCCTGCGTTCATCTTGGGAAAGAGGGGGGAATCTTCATACAAGGCCTGCATACACTGTTTGATCATGGGATCAGCGGGGGAGGAGGCGGCGATCTTTTCTGCAAGAGCCAGGTCAATTTTCCTTGTGAACATGTTGTCGGGGAGGAGGGTAACTTCCTGGTTATCGGCAGAAGTATCAACATTGTCATGGTGGGATAGGGCATCTGCAGGCCCCATCTGAGTACCAGGGATATGGTGGAAGAGCAGGTCAAAGTCCTGCAGGAACATCAGCCAGCGTGCCTGCCGACGAGACAGTTTGTTGGGTTGGCAGAAGTAAGTGAGATTCTTGTGGTCAGTGAGAATCTCCACTTGATGGCCGGTTCCTCGCAAGTAGTGTCGCCATTCTTCCAATGCATGGATGACCATGAGCAACTCGCGATCATAGATATCATAATTGCGCTCTGCTGGCGAGAGTGTCTTTGACAGGTACGCGCAAGGATGCAGGTCACCATTGACATCCTTTTGCATGAGGACTGCTCCAGTGGCGGTGAGGGAGGCGTCCATCATGACGGCGAACAGTTTTGTGATGTCGGGCATTGAGAGGATGGGTTGGCATAGGAAGGACTGTTTGATCGCTTGAAACACCTGTTCACAAGCTGGGGTCCATGCCCAAGGAGAGTTTTTCTTCGTTAAGTCATGGAGGGGCTTCGCAATATGAGAGAAATCTTGGATGAATCTATGATAGAAGTTACAGAATCCAATGAAAGATCTGACTGCTTTCACCGAAGTCGGGGGATTCCATTCTCGTATCGCCTTCAGTTTGGTGGGGTCCATCTTGACCTGTCCTTCCCAGACCATCATTCTGAGGTACTCCACTTCCTCGGCGTTGAATGAGCATTTTTCCAGTTTGAGGAACAGCTTATGCTCCCGAAGTCTCTCCAGGACCCAGATTGTCCGCACTTTGTGTTCTTTGGTGGTGGTGGAATGAATTAAGAGATCATCCATGTAAATGATCAGCCACCCTTCAGCCATGAGGTCGCTGAAGATGTGGTCCATCAGCGCTTGAAATGTAGCGGGGGAGTTGCACAGTCCAAAGAACATCACTGTTGGCTCGAATAATCCCTGGGGAGTGATGAACGCCGCTTTCCAGCAGTCGTTCGGTTTGATGAGGACATTGTTATATCCCCAGCGGATGTCCATTTTGGTAAAGATTCTTGCCCCTTTGAGGCGGTCGACAAGGTCAGAGATGAGAGGAAGGGGATAGGCGTTCTTGACCATATGGGAGTTCAAGTACCAGTAGTCTTGACAGGGGCATAGCAAGCCATCTTTCTTTGAAACAAAGAAGAAAGGTGCTGCTTGGGGTGACTTTGAGGGAGTGATTTTCCTGGACTTGAGGTGTTCTTCAACGAACACTTTGCATGCTTCCAACTCCTTTGGGTTCAAGGGGTAGACCTTGGCGACTTTTGGAATGAAGTCTTTGTCGAGGTCAATGGCGTGGTTGAATGACCTTGATGGGGGTAGCTCCTCGGTGTTCTTCTTGTCGAAAACATCTGCAAAGGATTTGAACGGAGTTGGGAGAACTGCTTTCTCCTTGACAGCTTGAGCGGCGATCTCAGTGGCGATGGTTGCTTTTCTGACAGGGTAAGCTTCCCTTGCTGAAGTGTCTACTCACTCACTTCTTCCAGAGCTTGGTGATCTTGGAGTCTGGGTCCAAATCCAGGTACCGTACTAGGTAACGCTGCACGATTGCCCAAGGGGAGTTGTGTTGGGGTTTCTTTACTTGGTCTGGGAGATCAATATGGCCAGTGGCCCAATCTATTACTGGGTTGGCTTCTCTTAACCACAGTAGGCCCAGGATCATATTTTCTTTTCTGATGTTGAGGACTAGGAAGCTCCATTCCTCCTCGGTTTCTCCAATCCTGAGGGTATTATGGTAGTGATCTACTTTTTCTCTCCTCTACCATTTGGACTACTAGTTTCTCCTAGCCTTTCACTAGTTCCCTTTGAACAGTATGAACCATTCTAGCTTAGTCATCACTTCCCACACACAGACACCTTTTTCATTCATACTCAAGAAGCTTTGAGAGTATTCCTTCCGCATTTGCCTTTTACCCTTATGACCCGATTAGGGACATGGTCTGTGCACAGACCCCAGTAGTATAAAGACCCAGTCTTTACTCCAGTGTACTTTATCTAGTTCTATGCAGTAACCTGCTAGCAATTAGTTTCCACTCCAGACTCTTAGTGTGTGCACTAAGGCATAGTCTGAGACCCAGCTCAGAAACACTTCACGAGTCCTGCGGCTACTCCAGAGTGCCACCTCAGAGTTTTAGTTGTTAGCGCCCAGCGTAACAAAAGAACTAGATCTTCACCTCACTTCTGCTTCCCAGCAGTAAAGCCGCCCTCCCCTCTTGCCCACCATTTCCATCCCACACTCAAGACACGTTGGTCACTCTTTCCATGTTCCATCCCCTGAACCGGAACCCATCGTCGTCGACAACCCATCGCCGCCACACTCTCCTGCCCAACCAGACCCTCAGCCCCAGCCGGACCCCAAACCCTCTTATCAACCCAAGGACCAGGGTCTAGGGCAAGGATCTGAGCAACCCCCAGACAACAACGACTATAACAGCGACTACCTTGATAGAACCCCCCACGTTTCCTGCTCCCCATCCCCGCCGTACTATCCCCCCGCATACTCCCCTGATGACGACAACGAAGACATGTCAGAAAAGAAGAACATCATTCCAAAAGACTTCTCCGGCCTGAATGAGGATGCCTCCCGATGGCTCCTCACCATGCGTACTTACTTCGACGCAAACCAGGTGGCATTCCCCGATGATAAGTCAAAGATCAGTACCCTTCTCATGAAAATGAGCAAAGGGAAAGGAAAGACCTTCTCAGAAGGCTGGATGGCCCTCGCCCTGGATGGGCACCCCACCGAAGCACAAAAGGAATTCAAGACAGTCTGCAAGGACTTTCAAAGAGTCTTCCATCCCTTTGATGTAGGAGAGAGCACCCGTATTGATCTGGGGAACCTCACCCAGAACAAAGCCAACCGCAAGGATGGCTATGACACTTACGTCATGGAGTTCCAGCTCCTGGCAGCCAAGTCTGGAATCATCGACGAAAAGGCCCTCATTGAGTGGTTCATTCGTGGTCTTGACCCCCGCCTCGCCGAGTCTGTTCTCTCGTGCGAAAAAGTCCCCACCACTCTCGCTGGCTGGGCTGACAAAACATCCACCTTCCACGCCCAGCATAAACGTATCGACGACCTCTGCGCAGGAAAGTGCTACATCCCCACTTTCTCCTCCTCCTCCAAGCCCTCGTCCAACAGAAAGGACCCTAATGCAATGGACATTGATCCAGTCCAACTTACTCCCGTACAACGCGCAGAATACATGAAGCAGAACCAATGCTTCATCTGTCACCAAGTCGGCTGCTGGTCAACCAACCATCCCCGCCCCCCACGCAATGGACAGAGCTCCTGAGGACCATCTCTCCGTCCCCCTTGCAATCCCCAGCGCGCGTGCACCACCGCCGTCATGCCCCCCAAACCAAAGCCCTCCCCACTCGTCAACTACCTGTCCGAGTTGAAAGGTTGAGGCACCCAGCAGGATGATGTCCTGAACGTGCTTAAAGCATGTTTCAACAACGACGATGAAGAAAAGCTGCCCGTCACAGCAACCAAAGTGGCCGAAGAATGGCTGAAGGATTTTTAGAAGAGAGGGAAGTTTTGATGTCTTCTCCTCTCCATACTCTCACCCCTGTAGTTTTATCAAACCCCCATGTGCAATCAATTTGAGTTCCAGTATCACTTTTCGCACATGAAGGTGGTCAAATCGTCGACACATTCACCCTGGTGGACAGCAGCGCAAGCGGATGCTTTATAGACCGAGATCTAGTGAAGCGAAAGAGGCTACCGATGGAACACCTCCCCAAGCCACTCTGTGTGCAGAACGTGGATGGGTCCAACAGTCAAGGAGGAGTAATCCGACACAAAGTCACCATCTCTGTCAGAATCGGAGAAACAGAGGAGGAACGGAGTTTCCTAGTCCTCAACATAGGCAAGGAAAACATGATCCTGGGCTTACTGTGGTTACGAGAAGCAAACCCAGTAATAGATTGGGCCACTGGCCACATCAATCTCCCAGATCAGATAAAGAAGCCCCGACATGACTCCCCTCGGGCAATCGCACAGCGCTACCTGGTAAGGTACCTGGACTTGGACCCAGACTCCAAGATCGCCAAGCTCTGGAAGAAGTGAGTAGACGCTTCAGCAAGGGAAGCTTACCCTGTCAGAAAAGCAACCATCGCCACTGAAATCGCCTCCCAAGCCATCAAAGAGAAAGCAGTTCTCCCAACCCCGTTCACTGCCTTTGCAGACGTTTTTGACAAAAAGAATACTGAGGAGTTACCCCCATCTCGATCCTTCGACCACGCCATTGACCTCGACAAAGACTTTGTTCCAAAAGTCGCTAAGGTCTACCCTCTGAACCCAAAAGAATCGGAGGCATGTAAAGCGTTTGTCGAAGAACACCTCAAGTCGGGAAAGATCACTCCCTCCAAGTCCCCCCAAGCAGCCCCTTTCTTCTTCGTATCCAAGAAAGATGGCTCGCTACGCCCCTGCCAGGACTATCGTAATTTGAACTCCCATACTGTCAAAAACGCCTATCCTCTCCCCCTCATCTCCGACCTCGTCGACCGTCTCAAGGGGTCAAGAATCTTCACAAAGATGGATATCCGCTGGGGATACAACAACGTCCTCATCAAACCGAACGACCGCTGGAAAGCAGCCTTCATCACTCCCCAAGGGTTGTTCGAACCAACAGTGATGTTCTTCGGACTTTGCAACTCCCCCGCCACGTTCCAGGCACTGATGGACCACATCTTCGGCGACCTCATGGCCGAAGGATGGCTCATTATCTACATGGATGACCTTCTGATCCATTCAGCCACCGCTGCAGAACACAAGGCTCGAACAATCCGCGTTCTCGAAAGACTTTGGGAACACAAACTCTTCCTCAAACTGGAGAAATGTTCGTTCAATGCCGAGGAAGTGGAATACCTTGGCATGATGGTCCGGGAAGGACAGGTCAAGATGGATCCTACCAAGTTGAAGGCGATTTGCAAGTGGAATCCCCCTACCTCCATGAAAGCAGTCAGATCTTTCATAGGATTCTGCAACTTCTATCGCAGATTCATCCAAGACTTCTCCCACATTGCGAAGCCCCTTCACGACCTAACCAAGAAGAACTCCCCCTGGGCTTGGACCCCTGCCTGTGAACAAGCATTCCAGGCAATCAAACAGTCATTCCTATGACAACCTGTCCTCTCGATGCCCGATGTCATGAAACTGTTTGCTGTCATGACGGACGCTTCCCTCACTGCCACAGGCGCAGTACTCATGCAAAAGGATGTCAACAGTGACCTGCATCCTTGTGCCTATCTCTCAAAGACTCTCTCGCCCGCCGAGCACAACTATGACATCTATGATCGTGAGTTGCTTGCAGTTATCCATGCCCTAGAAGAATGGCGACATTATCTTCGCGGAATGGGCCATCAAGTGGAGATTCTCACCGACCACAAGAATCTCACATATTTTCGCCAACCGAACAAGTTGTCCTGCTGACAAGCACATTGGCTAATGTTCTTGCAGGATTTTGACCTGCACTTCCATCACATCCCGGGCATGCAGATGGGACCCGCGGACGCTCTGTCTCAATGAGACAATGTCGACACCTCCACTGACAACCAGAAGGTCACTCTTCTTCCCAAAAACCTATTCGCCAGGAAAATAGACCTGGCCCTCGCAGAAAAAATCGCCGCCTCCTCCCCCAGGGACCCCATGATCAAACGGTGCATGCAAGCACTATATGAGAATTCATCCCTCTTTCCAAAGATGAATGCCAGCGATTGGGATTTCGACGGCAAGGAGCTGTACTTCTGGAAGAAACGCTACATTCCAGAAGCTGCCCATGTTGACCTCATCCGCTCCCTGCACGAAAGCCCCGCTGGGGGTCACGGTGGAATATTCCGCACCCAGAACCTGGTGCAGCGCGATTATTGGTGGCCTGGCATGGCCAATCTCGTGCGACGTTTTGTCTCTGGATGCGCCGTTTGCCAGGCGCATAAGGTTAATACCCATCCCACTGTCCCTCCTCTCACTCCTCTGGCCAGCATGGCCTCTCACCCTTTCGAGCAGGTCTCCGTTGACCTCATCACCGGTCTTCCTCCCTCCTTAGGATATGATTCTGTCATGGTTGTGGTAGACCATGGGCTTACGAAGGGGGTAATTTATTCCCCTTGCAACAAAGACATTGACGCGGCAGGAGTCGCCAAGTTGTTTTTCAAGACTGTCTTCCTCCAATTCGGTCTTCACTCCCATTGCATCTCTGACCAAGGCCCCCAATTCGCCTCTGCCTTCGCCAGGGAACTTGCAAGGCTCCTCGACTATGACCTTGCCCTCTCCTCCGCTTATCACCCACAGACCGATGGAGAAACCGAACAGGTCAACCAGGAGCTAGAAACATATCTAAGGATCTTCTGTGACGGACACCCCGAACAATGGGCTGAACTCCTTCCCATGGCCAAGTTTTCCCACAACTCGATGACCCACTCCTCTACCAATGTGACCCCATTCTCCCTGATGGTTGGGTACGAACCAAGATCTTATCCTCCAATCGGAAAGACATTCCTCCCCACCCTCGAGTCCAGACTCTCGGAACTCACGGAGCCTGAACGGAAGCCTTGGAAGCCCACGAGAAGGCACGACAGTTGATGAAGGACTGGATCTCATCCAAGTTCCGCCCATGGAAGACAGGAGATAAGGTTTGGCTCGAAGGGCGCAACCTTTGACTCAGGTACCCATCGAAGAAGCTCGCCCCAAGACGGGAAGGACCATTTGAGATCGCACAGGTTGTCTCCCCTGTGGCGTACAGACTCCGATTGCCACCGACCTGGAAGATCCATGACGTCTTCCATGCGTCACTGCTGACCCCTTATCGTGAAACTGCGGAGCATGGTCCGAATTTCACAAACCCTCTGCCGGAAGAAATAGACAGAGATGAAGAGTACAAAATTGATCGGATCCTATCCCATCGAGGATCGAAGAGACGCCGTCAGTTCCTTGTGTCCTGGAAAGGATACTCTGCAGCAGAGAACACCTGGGAGCCAAATGGGAACCTGGTCCATGCGCAGGCCTTGCTCAAGGCTTATAAGCTGTGCCACCCCAAGGATTTTCCCTCCCCATCTTCACAGTAAAACTTGAAAATGGCCATCCCTCCCGCTGAGAATAACGCCTCTGAGAACAACGCCCCCCTCCCACCTCAGCCCCCCGTCCACTCATCTCGCCTCCCAGTGTCCTCCCGCCGCGTCCTCTACGCCGCTGTCTTAGAAAATCCTGTCGCCACCTACGCCCTGGAGCAGCGTATGGACTTCACCGGGGACTATGTCCTCCACACCCTCACTTCTCTCTACCGCTCCTATGCCCTCGCCCGCACCGTCCATACCCGTCTTTGCCCAGACAACCAACCGCCTGTATACGCCGCCGCCCTTGAGTCCTCCTTGATGGAGGCTAGGGGATACACCCTCGACATCCTCCACGCCGAAGGCTTCGGTTATGTGGTCGACCAATTACTGCCAGGTATTCTGGCCCCAGTCCTTTGCCCCATCCTCATGGCTCTTGCTCCTAGAGAGCAGCAATTCTACCTCCACTCCGCCGACCGCATCGGCTACCTCCATCCCATGGCTCGCGGCCCCAATCCAGTGCCTCGTCCTCCCCCGGCAAGATCTCCTTCGCCTGTACCTGTTCCAGCGCCATCCGCTCGAGAGTCACCTGCAACCACACTGGTAGCAGACTCGTCGCGTGAGACCACCGGGGAGTCCCTCGAGTCCTTTTGGACTGATGTCGATGAGCCCCAGGTCGCTCATTGACACTCCCCCCTACCACCTCGTACAGTGCGTCGCCAACCTTGCCAGGCGCTCCTCCAGGTCGGAGCTATCCCCGGGTCAGTCACCCTCACTGCCGCAGGACGAAGAATTGCCAATAGAGCCGTATGTTCCATCACCCCCCAACCACCCACTCGATGAGGAACCCCTGCCATCCAGCTCATCCCTAGAGTCTCCTCCCCCCTCGCCGCAGCTGGTAGTTCTAATGACTCCTCGTACGGACCCCCACCTCCCTACCTCGCCAACCGGGGCACTCGTGATTCCCCTATCATCCTGGACAACAGATCCCCTGGTCCCAGCCCAGGCCCTGCTTGACCTCGCCTCGTCCGCCCACAGCTCTGCTTCGAGTGTGGCACAGTTGGCCACTTCCGCAGGGACTGTCCGAACTACACCTGCCCGTTCTGTCATCAGATCGCCCCTGGTCATATACAGGAGTTTTGTCCAAGGCATGTCTGCGGCTTATGTGGCGCCATTGGCCATATCGTCGCCAACTGCACCTTCAGGGACGACATCTGGGCAGATGTCAGTGCCGATGATGCTTACAACAATGACTTCAACGAGGGCGCATCTCAGTGAGGGGAGTTTTCAAGTTGTGGAGTCGGAGTCTCCACCATGGGAAGGGGATAATGTTACGGTAGTGGTCTACTTTTTCTCTCCTCTACCATTTGGACTACTAGTTTCTCCTAGCCTTTTGCTAGTTCTCTTTGAACAGTACGAACTGTTCTAGCTTAGTCATCACTTCCCGTGCATGGACACCTTTTTCGTTCATACTCAAGAAGCTTCTAGAGTATTCCTTCCTCATTTGTCTTTTACCCTTATGACCTGATTAGGGACATGGTCTGTGCGCAGACCCCAGTAGTATAAAGACCCAGTCTTTACTCCAGTGTACTTTATCTAGTTCTACGCAGTAACCTGCTAGCAATTAGTTTCCACTCCAGACTCTTAGTGTGCGCACTAAGGCATAGTCTGAGACCCAGCTCAGAAACACTTCACAAGTCCTGTGGCTACTCCAGAGTGCCGCCTCAGAGTTCTAGTTGTTAGCACCCAGCGTAACAGATGGAGATGGTGACCTTGTGTTGAATGACTCCTCCTTGATTGTTGGACCCATCCACGTTCTGTGCACAGAGTGGCTTGGGGAGATGCTCCATCAGCAGCCTCTTTCGCTTTACTAGATCTCAGTCTATAAAGCATCCGCTTGCGCTGCTGTCCACCAGGGCGAATGTATCAATGATTTGACCCCCTTCATGCGCGAAAATTGACACTGGGACTCAAATAGATTGTGCATGGGGGTTTGATAATACTACAGGGGTGAGAGTATGGAGAGGTGAAGACGTTGAAACTTCCCTCTCTTCTAAAAATCCTTCGGCCAGGCTTCGGCCACTTTGCTTGCTGCGACGGGCAATCTTTCTTCTTCATCATTGAAGCAAGCCTTGAGTACGTTCAGGACATCGTCCTGCTGGGTGCCTCGACCTTTCAACTTGGACAAGTAGTCGATGAGTGGGGAGGGCTTTGGTTCGGGGGTGTGACGACAGCGGCACATGTGCGCTGAGGGTTACGAGGGGGACGAGGAGGTGGTCCATGGGAATTCTGGCCATTGCGAGGAGAGCGGGGGTGGTTGGTTGAGCGACAACCGACTTGGTGGCATATGAAGCACTTGTTCTGCTTCATGTACTCTGCACATTGCATGGGAGTAAGTCAGACGGCATCAACGTCCATGGCATTGGGGTCCCTTCGGCTTGATGAGGGTTTGGAGGAGGAAGAGAAAGTGGGAATGTAGCGCTTCCCTGCACGAAGGTCATCAATTCTTTTATGTTGGGCATGGAAGGCAGATGTTTTGTCGGCCCAACCAGCAAGGGTGGTGGGGACTTTTTCGCACGAGAGGACTGCTTCGGCGAGGCAAGGGTCAAGACCCCTGATGAACCATTCAATCAACACTTTCTCATCGATGATTCCAGACTTTGCTGTGAGGAGCTGGAACTCCATGACATAGGTGTCGTACCTGTCTTTTTGGTTGGCTTTGTTCTGGGTGAGGTTCCCCAGATCAATATGGGCACTCTCTCCTATGTTGAAGGGGTGGAAGACCCTTTGAAAGTCCTTGCAGACCATCTTGAATTCTTTTTGGTGCTCGGTGGGGTTTCTGTCTAGGCTGAGGGCCATCCAACCTTCGGAGAACGTTTCTCCTTTCCCTTCGCTCATTTTGGTGAGAAGGGCACTGATTTTGGACTTGTCGTCTGGGAACACTGTCTGGTTCATGTCAAAGTAGGTGCGCATGGTGAGGAGCCATCAGGAGGCATCCTCGTTCAACCCGGAGAAGTCTTTTGGAACAATGTTTTTCCTTTCAGACATATTGTCATCGTCGTCATCTGGGAAGTATGCAGGAGGGTAGTATGGTGGGGATGGGGAGCGAGAGACGTGGGGGGTTCTATCAAGATAGTCGCTGTTGTAGTCATCGTCGTCAGGTGCCTGCTCAGATCCTTGCCCTAGACCCTGGTCCTCGGGTTGGTAAGAGGGTTCTGGGTCAGACTGGGGCGGAGGGTTAGGTTGATCGGGAGAGCAAGGTGGCGACGGGTTGTCAACAACGATGGGTTCCAGTTCAGGGGATGGAACACAGAAAGAGCGACTGACATGTCTTGAATGTGGGATGGAAATGGTGGGCGAGAGGGGAGGGTGGCTTTACTGCTGAGAAGCAGAAGCAAGGTGAGGATCTAGTTCTTTTGTTACGCTGGGCGCTAACAACGAGAACTCTGAGGCAGCACTCTGGAGTAGCCACAGGACTCTGGAGACGATTCTCGGATGGGTCTCAGACTATGTCTTAGTGCGCACACTAAGAGTCTGGAAGAGAACTAATTGCTAGCAGGTGACTGCGTAGAACTAGATAAGTTACAATGGTGTAAAGACTGGGTTTATATACTACTGGGGTCTGCGCACAGACCATGCTCCCAATCGAGTCGCGAGAGCCAAAAGATAAACAAGGAAAGAATACTCTAGAAGCTTCTTGAGTATGAAGGAAAACAGTGTCTGTGCGTGAGAAGTGATGACTAATCAGAACGCTCGCAGTGTTCAAAGAACAGTAGGCAAAGCCTAGGTGAAAACGGTAGTCCAAATGGTAGAGGAGAAAAAAGGTAGTCCACTACCATAACAGGTACCTGAGTTTGAGGTTGTGCCCTTTGAGCCAAACCTTATTCCCTACTTTCCAGGCATGGAACTTGGATGAGACCTGTTCCTTTATTAAATGTTGCACCTTCACATGAGCTTCTAAAGCTTCCATGCAGGCTTCTGTCAGCTCTGTTAGTCATGACTTGAGGGCAGGAAGGAAGGTCTTTCCAATTGGTAGATAAGACTGGGGTTTGTAGCCTATTATCAAGGAAAACAGCATCTTGTTGGTAGATGAGTGAGGCATGGAGTTGTGGAAAAACTCTGCCATGGGGAGGAGTTTGGCCCAACATTTTGGGTATCCATTGCAGAAAATTCTAAGGTATGTCTCCAGCTCCTGGTTGACCTGCTCAGTCTCTCCATCTGTCTGCAGGTGATAAGCAGAAGACATGGCAAGGTTGTATTGGAGGAGTCTGGCCAGTTCTCTTGCAAAGGTGAAGGCAAACTGGGGTCCATGATCAGAAATGAAGTGGGAGTGGAGACCAAATCAGAGGAACACTGTATGGAAGAACAGCTTGGCAATGCCTGCTGCATTGATGTCCTTGTGACATGAAGAGTAAATTACCATCTTAGTAAGCCCATGGTCTACCATGACCATGACTTAATCATACCTCAGAGACAGGGGCAGCCTCATGATTTAAATTCACAGAGACTTTTTTGAAGGGGCAGGTGGCTATGCTGCCCAGCAGTGTGAGGGGAGAAACCATGGGGTGAGTATTGACCTTGTTTGCCTGGCAGACCACACACCCTGAGACAAATCAATGGATGAGGGAAGACATTCCAGGCCACCAGTAGTTGCATTGCACCAGGTTCTGGATGTGAAAGACACCACCATAGCCATCTGCAGTGCTCTTGTGCAGGGATCATATGAGATTGGTGTGGGCAGCTTCAGGAATATAGCACTTCTTGCAAAAATACAGCTGCTGCCCGTCAAAGTCCCAGTTGCCAGCATTCATTTTAGGGAACAAAGGCAAGTCCTTACAGAGGGCCTGCATGCACTGCTTGATCAGGGGGTCTCCAGGGATGGAGGCAGCAATCTTTTCAGCAAGAGAAAGGTCAAGCTTGCGAGTGAACAGTGTCTCAGGGAGAAGTGTGACCTCCTGATTGTCAGCTAAGATGTCCACCTCATCTCATCTGGATAGGGCATTGGCAGGACCCATCTGGGTGCCAGGAATATAATGGAAGAGAAGGTTGAAATCTTGTAGGAACATCAGCCATTGTGCTTGTTAGTGAGACAGCTTGTTGGGTTGGCAGAAATAGGTGAGATTCTTATGATCAGTTAGAATCTCCACCTGATGGCCCATTCCTTGAAGATAATGGCACCATTCTTCCAGGGCATGGATGACTGCCAGGAGCTCATGGTCATAGATATCATAATTGTGCTTGGCAGGGGAGAGAGTCTTCAAGAGGTATGTGCATGGGTGCAGGTCACCATTGCCATCTTTCTGCATAAGTACCATTCCTATGGCAGTAAGGGAGGTATCTGTTATGACTGTTGCAATCACTAGAGTGTAAACTCCAAGCAAAAGCCACAAGCGATTCCACTGAGGTTGCAGTACTACACAGGTACTGGTGATGATAAGAGTAATAGCTATTGCCTTAGTCCCTCAACTGTTTCCAGTGAACAAGACAAGTGGTTAAAGCTAAGGTAACTTAGCCTGAACCACAAGCCTTTATATATTGTGCAAAACAGTGCACAGACCAAGCTGTGTAGGTGTGCAGACCTAGCTGTGCATGTGACAAACTACTATACATGGATAGACTAAGAAGCTAATAGAAATCAAAGAGAAGAGAAGTAAATGAAGATTAAGTACATGAGGTATGATGTTATAGGCTTTGTCTAGACCTGATCACATGTACTGTCTCATGATCATGTGTACAAGGTCATGTGACTTTGAAAGTTGCAACAACAAGTCCAAAAAAGCATATAATATGGTATTATAACACTACCCCCCCTAGGACTCATATTCCAGACAAGTTCCTTGATAAGAGGTTCTGTGTTATGGACCAAAATCTTGAAATAATGAAGAAAACTCAAATAAAGTAAGGCCTTGAAGAGGTTGAGAGGTGGAAGGGTGGGCATGGTGATAATCTGCAATGACATCTTGCAAATTGCCCAAATTGGAAACTCATTCCCAAGTCCAATATGTTTCATTGTACCCTCTCCAGTACACCAAATACTCCAACTTCTTGCACTTCATCCATGAAGAGATGATGTAATCAACTTCAAATTCCCATGTCCTTCATCCATAACATTGACAGGGTCAGGACAGATAACAGGTTGCCCAACAAGGGTTTCCCGAAATATGACAAAGTCCAAACGCAAAGTTTGTTATAGGAGATACAATTATAACAATCTCCCAGTTTGTATTCCAGTGCAGCTGATCATCTACTATCAGCCTGTGGTACCATTCTTTCCCTAGATTCCTCTGAAGCTTCTTTGACTTCAGCATGAGCCTTTCCAGCCATATGTGCAAAATCTCTGGCTAACATAGGAGAAGACTTTTCAAACCCAATACATGGATAATAATTACATGTAATAGAGAATGGAATAGTACGTGGCAGTAGAGAGGGAGTTATTATGATTGAACTGAGCAATTTTAATCCACTCAGCCCACATTTCTTGTTTTTTAGCCATGTAGATATGTAAATATTGTTCCATTTCCCTATTTATCCATTCAGTTTGCCCATCAGACTGAGGGTGATAAGCCATAGAGATTTTCTGAGAAATGGCAAGGAGCTTGCAAAGCTCTGTGATAAAGTCCGAAATAGACTAAGGTCCATGGTCAGAAACTACCATAAGGGGAAGACCATGAATACACCAAACATTGTTATGAGTATAACCACTAAATCCTCAGAAGAGGTAGTTGTCATACAGGGGATGTAAACCACTTCCTTAGAGAAACAATCAACTATCATACAAATGGCATCAAAGCTGTTCGAAAGGGAAAGTCCAGTTACAAAATCAACAGAAATATCTTCCCAGGGATGATTAGCCATGGGAAGCAGTAGAAGTTTTCCTGCTGGTGCATTTTGTTTACCCTTCATGAGGGCACATGCTTGACAGCTATCTACATAATTTTTAACATCCTTCATGACACCAGGCCACATTAAGTGTTGTGTAAGAAGATGTGCCATACAGGCTTGTCCCAAATGACTCACAATAGGGGAATCATGGCAAATGTTAAGTAGTTGTATTCTAAGTGCTTCTGGCACAAAGACTTTTTTCTTTTCATTAATAAATACTGATTGCACTGAATTGAAGTAGAATCCTGGTTTTTCTTTTTTTTCTTTTTTGGATTCTTCTTGTAATGTATCATAAAATGAAGGAGAAAGAGTAACATTATTAATGAAAAGATTTGAAGGTAATACTGTAATGTTCATATTGAGATCTTGCACAGCATCCCCATGATCTGCTCGATGTGAAAGCACATCTGCCCTGCCATTGGTAGACCCTGGTTTATACACAAAGGGATAATTAAACTCTTGAAGAAGTGCATGCCAATGGGCTTGTCATCCAGACAATGTTTGCAGCTTCTTCCAATACTCCAAGTTCTTGTGATCTGTCCAGATCTCAAAACCTTCTCTTCCAATTAGATTGTTACACCACTCTTCTAGAGTACATATTACTGTGAAGAGTTCTTTGTTGTAAATTGGATAATTCCATTCCACAGCATCAAAGGAGTGTGAAAGGAATGTGCATGGTTGCCATAGATCATCTGATTCTTTTACAGAAAGAACAGCTCCTATTGCTATATCTGAAGCATCCATTTCTACCCTCATCTCCTTGTCATGATTTGGGTAGGCCAAAAGCAGCACTGTTGTGAACTTACTTCTTTTTCAGCATATCAAACACCAATTGTTCTTCTTTATCCCATTTGAAAGGAGTATCCTTCTTCATCAAATCATTGAGGGGGCAAGCTATTTCTGAAAAGCCCTCAATAAACCTTCTATAGTAGTTGCATAATCCAAGGAATGCTTGAACTTGTTTAAGACATGTGGGAGCTGGCCAATCATGGATGGCATCCATTTTCTTGGTCTGCATCTCAACACTGTCCTTGGAAACTACCATACCAAGAAAGTCTACTTTATCAGAAGAGAAAACACATTTTTCTGGTTTTACAATTAAAACATTGTTCCTAAGGTGTTGAAGGTCTTCTTTTATGATATCCTTGTGTTCCACCTTAGTTCTCCCTTTCATAAATATCATAACATCATCAATGTAAATAATGATGACAGCATACATGTCATTAAATATATTGTTCACTATGTTTTGGAAAGTAGGAGGAGAATTGGTAAGTCCAAAGTACATAACAGTAGGTTCGTAAGCACTGATAGGCATAACAAAAGCAGCTTTCCATTCATCTCCTTCTTTGATATGAATATTGTTAAAGCCCATCAGAGAGCTAACACAGTGAAGATATCAGCATCTTTAAGCCTATTAATTAACTGCAGTATGAGGGGTAACAGATAGCCATTTTTAATGGTTCCATCATTTAGATAACAATAATCCATAACCAGATGCTTGTCACCAGTCTTTTTAGGAATAAAGAAAACAGGGGCCATCTGAGGAAACTTTGACAGTCTTATGTAACCCTTTTTTAATTCTTTATTGACAAAGCTTCTGATTTGGTTTTGTTCTTCATCAGACACCAGAATAACCTGACCCTTTTTTGGAATGAAATTGGGCTTAAGATCAATTGCATGATCTCAAGGCTTGTGCTCAGGCATCCTTTCTGCTTTGTCCTCAGAGAACATGTCCAAATAATTGTGGTAAGCCTTGGGCACTTTTTCAGCCACACCAGGCTCAATAGAGCAACAATTAGTGATGCTAGAAGAGGAAATAGTATCTGCAATTGCTTTACAATGAGGGAAACAATGGTTGAAAGAAATTTGTTTGAAATGCCAATCAATATCCAGATTGTGGTATGCGAACCAATTGTAACCAATAATCATTTGATGGGAACCTAAGAGTGAAATGTAAGCCTCAATAGATTTGTAATGTCCATCAATTTCCATAAATAGAGAAGCTTTATGCATGATTTGACCAATAGCTCCTTTAGAGCCATCTGCATTAATAACTTCCATAGAAGTAGGTAAGGGAATAAGATTGATTCTTCAAGTTTCACAATATTTTTTGTCAATGAATGTTATGATCTCTGGAGTAAATCCAAACAAAGTCACACAAAGTTCCACTAGGATTGCAGGACTACACAAAGTTCTGGCAGAGTTTATAGATTTTAGCAAAGTACCTTAGTCCCTCAACTGTTTCCAGCAAATAAGACAAGTGGTTAAAGCTAAGGGATCTTAGCCCAAACCACAAGCCTTTATATATTGTACAAGATGGCACACAGACCAAGCTTTGCAAGTGCACAGACCTAGCTGTGTGTGTGATAATCTACTATACATGGTTAGACTAAGAAGCCAATGGTGATCAGAAAGAAGAGAAGCAAACAGAGATTAAGTACATGAGGTATGATGTCATAGTCTAGACTGATGATGTCATGGGCCAGTCTGGACCATTACGTCATAGGCATTGTCTAGACACTGATCACATGTACTGTCTCACAATCACATGTGCTGAGTCATGTGACCTTTGAAAGTGAAAGGTGAAGTCCGAAAGCATGGAAATAATATAGTATTATAACAATGAAGGTTCCAGCAAAGCTTTAAGAGCGCAAGTTCACCAAGTAGCATTTGACTGGTATGTAATAGTAACCAATAGAGAGAAATCACCACCAAACATTAAAGAACTTTTTAGTGGAGGTTTATAATTAGAAATGTCTGATCAAGTATTCATTTGTCTTAGAAGAGAATTAAGCATGCTATTTGTTGATCCCAGTGCCAAGGTCCTTTGAGGAGGCCCTCTGACAGGATTTTCAGCTGTGATATTTTTAAGTACACTAGATAACAAGATTACAGGGAAATCCTCCTCTCCACAAGGCAGCAAAGTAGGGAGCTCCTCATCTTCACACAAGTGTGGCTCATTGTAGCCTTCTTGGCAATCCCCACTCAGGTCTTCCACTATCACACATTCCCACCAAGGCCCTGCAGCCATCAGCTTGGGGTTGAAATTCCCCTAGATCCCCACTGGTTCCTTCTTGGACCCCAGCATGTAGACAAGGACCACTGATGTGGTATACTTCCTTGGCTACTGGCACAATGGTGTTACTCATAGTAGGTGTTAATGGAAGGGCTTGCCCATTGTCTAATGAAGATTTGGTATCTAAATGTTCACTTACATCTACAGAATAGTCTGAAAGCATTGATGGTAATGATGACAAAGAATTATGAAAACTAATGTCCTGTTCCTTAGGTATCCCAACATTAAGAGACTTCTTCATTTTGAAGCCTTGGTGGCCTTGTCCTTTGCTTCACAGGCAAACATGTCTGCCCAATAAGCTCTTGCTGCTTCTCCCATATATGTAGCATGCTGAGATTCCTTGTTGTGGTGAATCCATTGCTGGTGGTATTAGCAAAGGCTGATCATGATAATTTGAATTACCAGAAGGGGTTGCTTCCTTCCAGTTACTTGTTGTGACCAATTCCTGACTATAGGTCCTGTCATCCTGCTGCACTCATTGTTCTCATACCCATTGCTGATGAGATCAAGGGGCAGGTTTATTCTGACAGTTTGGGTTCTTGGGACAATCGGGCAAGATGTGCCCAATGTCGCTGCATCCAAAACAGGTCCTTGTTTCTTTCCTAGTATCAACAGCACCAATGTCCATGGGTATCCTCTACCAGGCTGTGTTCCTACTGCTGTATAATGAGGTGATGGAGGAGGTCTGTTTGGAGCTAGATAACAAGGCAGTGGTTTCTGGTTTTGGAATGGCCTGTATTGAAACTGGGCCTGACTTCCAATTCCTCTTTCTGAGTACATTTGTTCAAAAGTTCAGCCTGCCTTCTGATACTCATCTATCAACTGATCAAGATCCTCCATGACCTCCTTGTTGCATGATAAGAAGACCTGTTTATAGATCTCCTGATTGACCACTTTTTTTAGCAGTTCAATTGCATGACTGGGTTCAGCCTCAGATTGTTTGTATAAAACACTAAAAGATATCTATGGGCACTTGTCCTTGTTGAAGGGCACAAAGCTTCTTTAGGGACTTGTGTACAAGGATATCAATTTAGAAGTGAGCCCATATTCGACTTTGAAGATGTTTCCACATGGGCCAAGCAAGGTCATTCTTCATTCCTTGCAAGTGGTCTTTTTCATCAGCCCACTGATCTTTATCTTCCACATAATCTTCCAAACATAATTGTGTGAAGTCTTTTTCTTGCCCCTTGATTTAGCTAAGTACTGCAACTGTATGTAATTTGTTGGTTTTCCACTTCTGGACCGACACCCAGACCTTTAATAAAGCCCACCAATGATGGAACTTCACTCTGTCACCATCCCATTCTCCTGGATCAGCAATATTTTTTGTAACATTTTCCTCTTTTTCCTTGGTAATCAATTGTATAAAGAGGTTGTGCATGACCTGGTCATCATACCTGACAGTGGCAGTTCCTGATGGTCCTCCTGATATCCTTTTATCCTCAGGGGGAAATTCATCTGAAGATGTTTCAGAACTCAGTTTGAATTAGTTCCAAGTGTTATCATCCCAATTGTGTTCTTCTTGTTACACTGGAGTGTGAAACAACTAGCAGCGAGCGCTTGAATAGGGGCTCGAGCCTAATCAGGAGATGGCCAACTCGCGCAGACGACGCTATCGGGTTTCTGCTGAGCAAGTGTCTTCAAGATGTCGAGTGGTGGTGACCAGTCGAGATTGAGTAGAGACTTATCGGCTCAATCGACAGATGGGGTATAAGCTAGATTGCTAGGCACTTGGTAGATGCGTAGAATTAGCTAGGGAAGGCATACTACGCTAAGTACGCTGGTATATATACAAATAGATATCGTGCACAGACCGAGCTGTGTGTGGCAGCAAAGGGTGGAGGGTTATGAGTTGTGTCGAGTCATAACCATGAAATGTGGAGCAGCAAAGTGCTGGTAACGAGGGAGCAAAGCTCCGGGTAAGATGGCGACATCGTCAACGAATAGGAAGATCAGAAGATGAAGTGACGATGTCCACGAGGTGCAGCCCACAGGGCAAAGGGGACACGAATGGCGGAGCCCTTGGATACGGGTCTCAATGTGAAGGTAAAGATGTGTCGTAATCTAATCACGTGCTAGTCATGTGATGTAACAAATGTCATTGGTTAAAGAAATGAAGGACGCGACAGCTCAGCTGTGGGTCTGGCCCGACGGGGCGAGAAGACAGGGGCTATCTCAGTGTAGTGACACTGAGATTTGCGGAATGACCGGGGAAGTGGATAATGTCCACTAGGCGACTAGGGAGCGGGCGATGGGCAGCATCGCAGGACAACAGGGGCGGCGGGTACGCGAGAGCGTGGGAAAACGAGTGGCTGGGTACGCTTAGGGGTAAAACTGTAACACTTCTTCTTTGGGTGTGGAAATAGGAAACAAAAGCTTGGTGGTGAATTTGTATTGGTTGAAAGAGATAGTGATTGTATAGGGGTTTGTTTGTTTTTGAATGATAGCAGTGAAAACTTTGATAGTGAAAATGAGGTTGGTGACTAAGAGGATGTAGGTGGTGATGGCAGTGAATATGAGGATTCCGAAATAGTTCATTTGAATAGTAGCTACTATGAACTGTAAAGTTCCTTACTGTCCCCTATCTTCCAAAGGAACTCTGGGGAAGTCTACAGCAAGTAGATTGTAAAAAGTATTTTTTGCTTCAAAGGTAATATCACCTTCTAAGCCTAGAGGTATAATGTACCATAACAGGTAACAACCTTTTTGCTACTTGGTAACAAATGATTACTACTATTTAATGATGCTCTACCTCCTGTGTCACCACAGGGACTAATGAAATAATATAAGCTCAGTTGTAGAGTTTTTGGGGATCCTACACCACTCTTCACAAATCAGGCATGACCCTGACATGGACTGTCACTCCAAAGGGAGGAAGACAAAGGTCTGACTAGCAATTCAAAGATGGTGCTTCCAAGGCACTCCCCTAAAGGCACAGGGGAAATGAAAATGAAAATGGGTGAATAGCCTGGTGAATGATGCTAGATGGTAGTGAGAGTGAAGAACCCTGCTACAGGAAGAACCCAATCCAATGAAAAGCAAAGAAATAAAGAAAAGGGTGCGATATGATTGACTCCAAAGAGAAGTAGAGACCATGTACTATGTTTAATGCTGCAATTTATCTCATTCTGCTTTGATTCCTTAGTTCCATGTGTGATTCCATGTGTGACCATACTGTGCTTACCAGGCAGACTTGGTAAGGATTAGATTTTAGTAAGTGTCAAGAAAGGAGAAATAAGAAACATCATCTGCAAAACTGTCCTGGTCCATCAGCTACTCTTCCTTCCAACTTCCTGGATCACAGATATTATGGAAAATGAGCATGGCACCTCTACATGTGGTAGAAGTCTGAGGTTACATAAGTGTCTCATGAGATGCACAATTCAAATATTAGTGGCATCTTTAGAGACAGAAGGAACAGAGCATATCATATAATTTGTTTCAGTTTTTTATCTTGTATTTATTTTTATCTTTTACCTTTTTGTCTTTTGCTTTGTACTCTGGTGGTATGATCATAATTCTGGTTTGTTTAGTTTCTTTTTCATCGAAGCATGAGGGGATGTAAGAGAGCACTGGATGAATCCTGGGATTAAACTGATCTCCAGACTAATACTGGGGTGGAATCGATTCATGGAACACAGAACATGGTTATTCAAGGTCAAGATGAGCTGGTTCATCTTCTACCAGCTTGCCATCCTCTATTTCTTCTTGAGAAGTGAGATCATTGTCATATTGGTTGAATACTCCTATAACCAATGGTAAGGGGATAGTTCTTGGATGATAAGGGAGTAATCAGAATGTTGCATAATGCAGCCTTGAAATTGCCCCATCCAACTCTGCCAGGATATACAAACTGCCAGTCATCCTATGAAGAATGACCATTGGTCCTAAGTACCTTGGCTTTGTTTTCCAGTTCAACTCCTTCTTAACATGGGTATTCCAGATGAGTACTAGGGTTCCAGAACAGAAGTCATAATCCCGGATTCAGTTCTTGAATAAGGCTTTGAACTGCTTGACTGAGTTGAATTGAGCCTTGAGGACCTTTGCTTCTATTGATTCAAGATCCTCTTGGTGTTTCTGTAATTGTCGAGCTTGAAATGCTATAAGCTCGGAAGTAGAGAAGAAATCAGCATCTGGAAGTGGCACAAGAAATGTCACTTTGGATATATTGAACAGAAATATTGGCTCGATTCCATGAGCCATGAAATAAGGTGAAAGACCAGTTGACTGCTGTATGGTCACCCATTCTGCCCAAAAGACAGAGTGCACTGTGTGTGGCCAGTGTAACTCATCTCCAGGGTTGTTTTAATGATGGCCTCCCAAACATCATAGTGATGTCTCTCAACAATCCTGTTGGCTTGGGAGTTGTAGGGAGAGATCTGGATACGACAGACATGGTAATCCACTGCCAAAACATCCATGACTTGTACAAAGCTTGGTCCATTGTCAGTAACAATCTTGGAAATGGCACCCCAATGACATAGGATGTCTTCAAAGCTAAAGGAAGCAAGGGCGGAAGCATTCTCAGAGTGAAGCATCCCCCACTCCAGAAATGTGGATAATGCACACCTTGCCTGGACTATGTAGCAATAGCCACTGGCCATAGGCATAAGCATGGTATCAATATGAACTTTGTAAAACAATCCACCAATGAGCAGAACAGAAGGTGGAATATGAAGTTTCACTGTCTGATGGACCTGACACTCATGGTATGTTTTAATATACCACTTGACATCATCCACAAGTTGTGTCCACCAAAAACAAAGCAGCAATCCAGTTTGGACAGTGAAGACACCTTTGTGCCTGAGGTCATTGTGGGCCTCCTTCATGAGTCTGTACTGGTGCTCCTCTGACACAACCAATTGATGCTTCCCATACACCTTGCAGCACCATAGGGAACATTGAGAATGAAGAAATGAAAAATGGAATTCAAAAATGACAGAAACTCCTTATCAGAGATACCATCTGGGCACTCATGAGTCTTCAAGAAACCATGGATCAGATGAATCCAGGCATCTCGAGAGATTGCCTTTGGAGAGCAAGGGATTGTCTGATTGTTGACCTGTGTAATTCCATCAGTCAACCCAACAGGATATAAGAATGCCTAATAAGCACTGGGTGGAACCAGGTTGATGAAAGGTATCTAATGCAAATCCACCTGGGAATAATACACCAGATGGTATGGAGCTGATGGATCACAGTTTGCTAAAGAGAGGGAATAACAATCATTTAGTAACACAATTGCGAAGAAATAGAAATTGTCCAGCCAATCATTGAAGTTATCCACCTTGGGGGAATCATCCTCTGAGGGAAGTCTCTGAGACAGACCATCTGTGCCAGTATGCCCTTCAGCAGGCACATGGACAAGCTTGAAGTGAAAAAGCAGTATTCCCATGATCCATTGGTTGATGGTCATGTTGGGCTGCAAATCTGGGTTATTGATCATTCCCTTGACATATTTGGCACCCATCTCAACTGTAAGGTTAGCAACTCCAAAAATGAATATCTGGACTGCTCGCAAGGCACAGAACAATCCATATAGCTCAAGCTTTGCTTGTGAATAGTGACTCTCAACCTTAGTAATTCTGATGGAGCCAAACCAACTCAGATAGCATTTTCCATCCTCACCTTTCTGAGACAGAATTAACCCAACTGTGATCATGGATGTGTCAACAGCCAGGAAAACCTCTCATCTGCTCTCATAGTTGAGGCCTCAGAGTGCAGGGGACTTGATTATGGCATCTTTGAGATGCTGCATCGATTCCTGCTGGGAATCCCCTCAAGTAAAGGGAATTCCATTCCAGGTCAAATCAACCAATGGACATGCAAGCTTGATGAAATCATGGATAAAGATTTGTAATATGCTGCTGTAGAGAACACATATCCTCTAGGTCACAATCGCTCCTCCACCTGGCAATTCAGCACTCACATGCATTACAAACAATCACTTCACAACTCACTTCCATTCCTCTTCCTCATCAAGTTCCATCCCATTCTGATATTTCTGTGGTCATCAAGGTTCCATGTCAAGGTTCTGTGTGTCCGGAAAGTGTTTGCAGGTAGGTTCCATTCTATTTGATCTTGTACTTATTATATCTGTTCAACTCCTATGACAACCATTATGATTAAATACATTCTGTCAATGATTTCCTTGACATTTCTATTTAGTTTTCATTATCCTTAGTGTTTCAAGTCATGGGAAATGCCCAGACTATAAAAAGGTTGTAACTATGACCTAAAATATTACTTTTCAACTCTCCTGCTTCTCTGTGCAATCTGCTAGTCACCTGCCATCCTTGTTCCTTGATCTTCAAGCCATAGCCAATGGATTCCATCCATCCTCTCACATTTCCGTGTCCTCTCCAGTCTGTTCCATAGTGGAGGAAGTCTGGAATTTCGGGTTTTCTGTAAAGACATCAGTGGAAATGACCTTCCCTGGTGTTCATCTCTTTGTTTCCTCTCTACTTCTCTTTGGGGTTGATCATACAGTGAGTGAAAAAACCCTTGCAATGTTTCACTGGTTTGCACTAGATGCCATGTAGCACCTGATGGCAATGGGTCCCTGGGCCATGTGATGTGGCCATGTGGCTGTGGAGATATGTCTATTCTAAAACAGGTATGCCATTGCAAGAGTTTATTCACTTTGGTGGAAGAAGGGTATTTGGGAGATATCAGTCCTTGGTATAGCCTCCTTTGGCCTTGAGCACTGCCTGAACCCTCCTAGGCATGCTTTCAATCAACTTCTGACACTCTGCAACTGGTATCTTGTCCCACTCCACCTGAATTCTCAGTATTCCCTTGGGGGGGGTGTTTATATTTTGCAAGCCTCCTCTTGAGGTAACTCCAGGCATGTTCTATTGGATTAAGATCAGGAGACTGTGCTGGCCATACCATAGTACTAAAATCCTGTTCATCTAGCCACTCCTTGACCTCCTTGCAGGTGTGCTTGGGGTTATTGTCTTGTTGGAAGATGGTGTTAGAAGGATTGAGATTATAATACTGAAGGGAATATTGAAGTTTATTCTTCAAAATTTGAAGGTATAGGTCCCCATCCATCTTACCATCAATCTTGGTGGCATACCCAACCCCCTCCCAACTCATACAGCCCCACATCATCACAGAACCTCCTCCAAACTTGAGTGTCCCCTCCACCAGTCTATCACTGAGCCTCTCCCCTGGCTTTTACCACACCCATTTGTGTCCATCTGACCCTAGGTGATTGATTTTAGTCTCATCAGACCATACTACCCTCTTCCAGTCCTCCAGAGTCCAATATTTGTGAGCATAGGCAATGTCCAGTCTTGCCTTGCAATGCCTGGCAGAGAGAATAGGTTGTTTTCACTTGACCACAGCTTTCATACCAGATTTTTTCAAGTGCTGGCATACTGTGTTGGGGTTGAGGGGTTGGTTGATAATATTTGTGAGAACTTTGGTCACTTGAACAGCATTTTCTGCCTTGTGAGTAGAGATGAGATGGATGGCATGGCAGATATTAGCAGGGGAGAGCTTGGATGGATGACCTCCAGTGGACTTTTGCAGAGTAGAATTCTCCTTGGAACAAAGCCTATAGATGGTGGAAATATGAAGGCCAGTGGTGGAGGCAATGGAGCAAGCAGAATGACCAGAATCAAGCATGGTCAAGATGATATTCTTTTGGGTGGAGGAGATAGATCTCATGGTGGTAGAAGTTGGGAAAAAAGAAGTGTGTGAACTTTTTCCAACTCAGACATAATGTTTATATGTGTATCTTTGTTTGTAGGACCAAACAAACACAATTATCCTTTCATTTGACTGAGATTCCACTATTGAGGCTGAAAGTGAATAAACTCTTGCAATGGTATACCTGTTTTAGAATAGACATATCTCCACAGCCACATGTCCACATCACATGACCCAGGGACCTATTTGTAGCCAGGAGGCAGTGCTATCACCCATCTCACCAACACTAAGCTGAACTCCCGCGCCATCAGGTGCTACATGGCATCTAGTGCAAAATAGTGAAACATTGCAAGGGTTTTTTCACTCACTGTACCTAGGAATCCATGAACCTGGGTAAGTGAAGAACACTCTGGCCAGTCACAGATCTTTTGGACCTTTGTATCCAGAGGGATAAAACCCTCTAGAGTACACTTGTGCCCAACAATAATCACATCTGGGGCAGCAAGCATGAACATTTTGGCAGACACCATAGCACCCATGTTCTGTAATCTTTGCAAAATGCAGTTAATGACTGTTAGGTGTACCCAGATAAACTAGCGAATGCCAGGATTATCTGGAATGGTTTCATAAGTTCCATCCATTCCCTGATAATGGATAAGGACAGATTTCACAGGAAGATCATCCACGAAGGGTATTGTGTGATGTGGGATCTCATCCTGTAGTATGAAGGACATATCTGCTTAATAGATTTGGACAGCATTAGTGTGACCCATAGGAAGAGTAGTGAGACAATGTGGGCCCATAGGACTCCCAAAGGTAGTCATATCCTGTGACTCCACATGCAAGGGGCACTGATCATAACCCACAAACAAGTTGAGCATCCCATAGACTGTGTATCCAGCAAAGGATTCCACAAGATGTTCGATGAACAGAGGTGCAGAAGCATCACAGATAGTAACTGCATTCAGGGACTGGAGGTCATATACCAGTTAGAGTGACTTTTGTTATGCTGGGCACTAACAACTAGAACACTAGGTGGTGTTATGACAATGGGAGTTATCAGGTCACACGGGGTTCCGCAACTATTGCAGTTATACACAATAACTGGCGATGGTAATGAGGAATAGCTCAAGCCTTAATCTCTCAACTGTTGCCAGCGAATAAGACAAGTGGTTAAAGCTAGGGAATCCTAGCCCAAACCACGAGCCTTTATATATTACAGGGAAACGCGCACAGACCAAGCAGTGCATGAGACTAGTTACCATACATGTACATACGAGAAGAAGTCAGGGTCGACAGAGATTAAAATAGAAGTCGACGGCGATCAAAAAGAATAGAAGCAAACGGAGATTAAATACATGAGGCGTGACATCATAGAGTCTGGGCCAGTCTGGACCATGACATCATATGCTTAGTCAGCTTTGTGGTCACATGTATAATCCCACGATCATGTGTGCAGAGTCACGTGACCTTTGAAAGTGAAATATGACAAAGTCTGAATGCAAAGTTTGTTATAAGAGATATGATTATAACAGGCGGCACTCTGGAGTAGCCACAGGACTCGGGAGATGGTTCTCAGACTATGTCTTAGTGTGCACACTAAGAGTCTGGAGTGAAACTAATTGCTAGCAGAAGACTGTGTAGAACTAGATAAGTTACAAGTGTTCTAGGACTGGGTTTATATAGTACAGAAGTCTGCGCACAGACCATGACCCCAATTGGGTCACAAGAGTCGTAAAGACCAAAGAGGACAGAATACTCTAGAACATTCTGGAGTATGAAAGAAACAGTGTCCATGCACAGGAAGTGATGACTAATCAGAACGGTTGAGCTGTTCGAAGAACAAGAGGTGTAGCCTAGGTGAAAATGGTAGTCCAAACGGTAGAGGAGAAAAAGAGTAGTCCACTACCATAACAACTTTCTGTCTTGTTTGATGATGCAAAATCACTGGGATTGGTATGCAGCTGCAGAGGGCTTGTATACTCCTGATGCGATCCAATCCTTGATAATCTGGATAGCTTCATTGTGAATTGCAGGTGGAATCAGAGTATCCATGGAGTATGGGGCAATGTCTGTAATGATAGCAATGGACAGTCAAATGCTAGTCCAAATACAAGTCAAAGCAGTTCCACTACTGTTGCAGTACTACACAAAGTACTGGCAAGTGTGGACAAGGAGCTTCAATCTCAATCCTCAACTGTTGCCAGTGAATAGACAAGTGGTTAAAGCTAGGGAATCCTAGCCCAAACCACAAGCCTTTTATATTACAAGGGAATGCGCACAGACCAAGCAGTGTGTGAGACTAATTACTATACAAGTACATACAAGAAGAAGTACAGGGTCGACAGAGATTAAATAGAAGTCGACGGCGATCAAAAAGAAGAGAAGCAAATGGAGATTAAATACATGAGGCATGATGTCATAGAGTCTGGGCCAGTCTGGACCATGATATCATATGCTTAGTCAGCCTATGGTCACATGTATAATCCCACAATCATGTGTGTTGAGTCACGTGACCTTTGAAAGAGAAATATGATGAAGTCCAAACACAAAGTCTGTTATAAGAGATACAATTATAACACTGTTGGAATCTTGACTGGCAGAAAGTACTGCTTATCTAACCATTCTTTCTCCATCAGAATCCTAGTGAAGGTGGTCTCATGTGTGTGGACTATTCAGCAGATGAGTTTCAACTCCTCTGGCCACAGCCATTTAGCTAGGTCAAGGTCAAGAGCATTAGTGTGCTTGTGGTGTTTCACTGATGCACACAACAGGCTAGCTAGTGAGCACTCAATAGGGGCTTGAGCCTAATCAGTTAATGGCTGACTCACATAGGCAATGCTATCAGGATCCTGCAGAGCAAGTGTTGATGAGATATCGGACAGTGAACACTGGATGAGATCAAGGAGACTCTTATTGGCTCTATCAGCAAGGGATGGGTATGATGCTAGATTGCTATGCACAAGGTAGATGCATAGAATTAGCTAGAGAATCTGTACTGTCTAAGTACCGGTATATATACTAATAGTATATGTGCACAGACCAAGTTGTGTGTGGCAGCATAGGGCTAAGGGGTCTGACTGAAGATGAGTCAGAATGACAAAAGAGAAAGCAGCAAAGTGCTGGTAATGAGGGAGTGAAGCTCAGGGCAAGATGGTGACATTGCCAGCAAATAGGAAGTGCTGAATACAAAGAGGCAATGTCCAGACTGTGGAGCCCACAGGGCAAAGGGGATGCAGACAGCAGAGACCTTGGATATGAGTCTCAGCATGCTAGTCAAGATGCATTGTAATCTAGTCATGTGCTAGTCACATGATGAATGAAATGTCATTGGTTAAAGAAATGAGGGACATGACAGCTCAGCTGAAGGACTGATCTGACAGGGCGAACAACAGGGGCTATCTCTGTATCTTGGGACAGAGATGTCTAGGAGTGACTGGGAGAGTAGATGACGGTCCAATGATGACTGGAGTAGTGGGCAATATGCAGTATCATGGGAACAGCAGGGTGGCAGGGTGCATGAGCATGGGAAAATGAGTGGTGGGGCATGGTTAGGGATAAAACTGTAACATTAAAACTGTAATACCTATGTGAATCAAGTTCCTGGAATAAATTCTGGAGGGTGAGTAGGCATGGTTGGTAGCCCTGCTAATGGCTCATTTGGTAAGCAATGGATAACACAGAACTCTTCCTTAAGAGGAGCTGCTACCACCCAAACCTTCTTAACCACTGGCCTATATGTATGCTAGGTATGACAAACAGACCAATTATTTTGGCAAGACTTGAAATCATGCAAATTGTATACGGCTTGGCGTCCGGCCCGAAAGTGTTCGTAGCAACTTCGAGTATTTCATTTCGTTCGCGAGTTTTGTTGACGTGTCTGATTACGACTCGCTTGCCAATGCCAGCACTCGACCTGACATCTTCGTAGGTTTGGATAGATGGATTCATTCTCGTCGTTGCCTAGGACGCTGCTGGCATTGTCCTTGATCTGCCTCGCCTCTCTGCCCGCGCTGGCCGTCACAGCTTCCTTGCTACCAACATCATTCAACGACCCGTTTCGCGCGATCGTCGTCGTACACCGAACTCAGCAGCCAGAACTACCATTATGCTGCTTGAAACCACTACCGACCATCGTCCCTCCAGAAGGACCCGAAGATGTTCTTCTTTCATTCGAAGAGTGGAAGTCGAAGCAGTTCCACGCCGGTTTGCAAAGCGTCCCCACGAAATCCAAGGTGGTTACATCCGACAACGATACTCCAAGCAAAACCAACGTCCAGAATGCCGACATCCCACCGATGGATATACTTCCAGACCTGTCCAATTCTGCTAGTGACGACACCCTCCCACCACACTTCCGTGTACCTATCATTGATAGGTTCAACTATGCCAACATGGACTGTTCTGCGCGAGTACACACCACCCACAAATCTGCCAAATCTGCCTCGTCAGTTCTTGCGTCCAAAAGGGACAAGTACATGCTCTCGCCCTGTAGTGCCGATGCCCAGTTCGTGGTGGTGGAACTTTGTGACGACATCAGGATCGACACGGTGCAACTAGCCAATTTCGAGTTCTTTAGTGGGGTGTTCAAGGATTTCTCCGTGAGCGTTGCAAAAACGTATACCGGTACCGACGAGGGGTGGACCCACGCTGGGACGTATCGTGCAAAGAACGTCAGAGGTGTCCAGGTGAGATTTCTTTCGGCTCGCGAGTGGTTTTTGGTCTAACGGTACAGACAGTCTTTCCATCCGCCCACTTTGTTGCATGGTTTTTACCGGTATATTCGAATCGACTTTCACTCACACTACGGGCACGAGTATTATTGCCCCGTCTCCCTGCTTCGGGTATACGGGCTCACTCATCTGGAAGAATGGAAGTGGGACATGTGGCAAGCCGAGAGCCAGGCGCGACTGAAGGATTCTACTGCGCGGCGATTGTTGGAGAACTTAGCGACGAGCAATGCTACGAGTACCAAAGTGGTATCCAATAGCGGTACGAGCGTTCTCGTGACCCAACTTGGGGCCATCGAGACCCGCTCAAATGACGCCTCGCTGCCATCGCCCGTTGAAGCAGCGAGCACACCAACTCGTGAGGGACCTTCCTCCCGCAGTTGGCCATCCACACATTCTGAGTTTCGGACACGGACTTCTGCCCACGTCGTCGGCGAGGGAACGTCGATACCGAGCAGTGGAGATGGGGAGCAGCAGACGGCGACGCAATCTACAGGGATACACTCGGTGACAGAGGCGATCTCGTCGCTCTTATCTATGTCCTCGCCTGTCTCTGTTGTTTCGCCCACCCTACCCACGGCAGAGCAACCTCATCTTTATTCGCACGATTCTGAAATACACGCATTCACCACTCTTTCATTACAGCCAAGCAACCCCCCGATATCTCCGCTGGCTCAACAGACTCCCACACACACACAATCTTCCCCGCAGTGGAGTGGAGAGTCTATTTATCGAACGATTATGAATCGTTTGACCATCCTCGAAGTGAATCATACCTTGTATGCACGGTATGTGGAGGAGCAAATCGCCGGTGTACGAGAGGTGTTGAGAAAGCTCAACGAGGAAGTTGGAAGGCTGGAGAGTATCGTAGGTGACCCAACTTTGGCGACTAATTAATGCACTAACAAAATTGTTGCACTTCATCCAGAGTCGGACGCAGGCACAGATGTATCAACGTACGGTCCATGAGTGGGAAAGACAAAGGCTGCGATTGGAACTCGAACACGGCGAACTACTTTCTCGCGTCAACTATCTCTCGGATGAGGTGAATGCTACGTCCTTGCTGAGCTTCGTACCACTGAATCAGCGCAGATTGTACTTGAGAAGCGACTCGGCATTGCCCAAC